>JAJOOR010028067.1:0-22663 GCA_036250505.1 Solanum acaule | reverse complement strand
AGCAACTGAAGTGTGAAAGATTAAGTTGAAGCATAAAAGAGAAATTCGATCTCTATCTATTTAATTTTTTTTTCATAAGTGTCTTCACTTCTACATGCAACATTTATATTATTTTTTTCTTAGGAGATGAAAAATATAATTCCTACCATTTGTACAAGTATATTTCTTGTTATTGTGTTGTTTTAGATCTTGTAATTAACGATGATATGTTATATGAATATTAATTATTTTTAATGCTTTCCGTTGTGTGTGTATTTATGTATCAGAATGCCTAAGAAAAAACTAATTACTACTTATTTATCTTTGAAAGTTACTAGACAATTAACATAGGTAATAGTAGCTAAAAGAGCTTTTAATGATTAGATTTGTTGCTGTATTTATAGGTATTTAATGACTGGAATAATCATTAGCGAAGGTAAAACTTGGATGCTAAAAAGAGGTATAACGACCAGATTTCATGTAGTCGTTAAAGGATTTCCGGTCGTAAACTTTTAACGACAGAGCTACTAACGACCGGTGACGACCGGATTTTAGTTGGTCGTAATTAATTAATAACGACCGGATTAGGACTTTTAACGACCAAATTTCCTCTCGTTATAGACCCTTTTTCTTGTAGTGTTGAAAGTAGGCACGTTGAGCCATTTGGCGAGCTAGGTCGAGCTCGCCGAACCATTCGGTGGTTCGCCAAAGTTACCTTTATCAACTTTAATTTCATGCTTAATTGTGAGTTAGGTTATGTAACTTTTGGCGAGAAGCCTTAGTTCGCTGAGTGCACTCGGCGACTTGCCGAAGGTCTTCCTTCATCTCCCTTTTCTGCGTCCCTAATCTCTAAAATGCACTATAACCCGATCTGGCTCGCCAAAGTGATCCAGCGACTCGCTGACTGGTTCAGCGAGTCTGTCTGCAACTACTTTTCTGTGCTTTTTCTTGAATTGTTTCTAACTCTTTTTGATGTTTTTGCAGATATGACCAGGACTAACCTTGACATTCCACCCAGCAAAAGAGCACGTGGTATTGTAATCAATGACGGGGGAATAAATTGTCCTAAAAAGGGAAGAACAGAGCCTCCAATGGGAGGCAAGGGCAAAGGCAAGAGGCCCACATCTGATGTTTTAGAGCACAACTCCGATAGGGAAAGAGTGCTTGCTGACTCCCAAGCTGCATTATCTGAGTTTGAGGATGACCAGCCATTACAGTCTCAGAGGACGGAGATCCGTGCTAGATCTCATCCAGACTCAGTTAGAGCCCAGCAACCTCTTCTCCGGCAAATACAGTGCCAGCTCCGGCACCTTCTATGGCTCCAGTGCCACCAGTTGTCCCTCCTCCCACGCTTCTAAACAGACTAAAAGCCGATGGGTTATGGACTATCCATAAGGAAAAGCTACTCTTCACATAAGGTCTTGAAAGTAAATACTCCTCAGTGAGGGACACTCTTCATTATCACCACTTTGAGCAGTTCACTAGACCCCGAGACCCATCCATACCTACATGGGTCCGGGAGTTCTATACAACATATGGAGAGGTGGTGCCAAAGGGGAAGAAGAAGGCTAGCGAATTCAAACCGTTTAATTCGGTCATGGTCTGGGTAAAGGAAGTCAAGTGCAGTAGCGAGTACATTAATATTGTACTTGGCAAGGGTCTAGGAGCTAAAGTGGCATATGAGGGCTTGCCTACTACTCAGTCCTTGGATGACCTGAAGGGCTGGCTTGCTCCATTGATTTTTGATACCACCCTAAGGTGGATCGAGGCAGGGGTCCCCATCGAGAAGAGGGATCTGAACATTGCTGCTCAATTCTAGTTTGGCTTTCTTAGTAGAACCATCATGCCATCCCAGAACGATTCCATCCTATGCAACCCTAGGGCAGCCTGCCTTCGGTCGATCATATCCCGAAGGAGCATCAACCTAGGACTCCTCATAGAGCAAGAAATGGCCATGAGGGCCAAGCAGAGTCAGACCTCCTTGCCATTCCCGGTCTTGATTATGGAGTTGTGCCGGCGTGCTGGAGTGCTCTGGGATGATACGAGAGATATTAAGGTTACCCCTTCTTTCTCCACGGACATCCGAGCATATTGAGGTCGAGTACGCACGAGAGGAGTCCATCAGGAGGAGAGCAACTCCAATGGATACATCCCCGAATGTGGATATTGATTCGATACCTGTAGAGGCATCTTTGCCTACTCCGGCCTCCAAGCCTTTAGGTACATATGCTCCTACTTCTTCTTCACAGGCTCTGGGTGCTTCTACCTCAACCCAACCCACCAAGATCACTCAGGCCATGCTCATGAAGATGGGTCACTTAGCCTATTCGGCTGATGTGAGGGCTACTATATTGGAGGCTACTGTGCCATGGATGATTGAGGGTGCTATTTTAGTTGCACTAACCCCCCCGGGAGTCTATTGATGAGTTGACTGCAAGAGCCACAGCTTGTGAGAGTAGACAAGGGGAGTCTTTTGAGGTGACGACTTTGAGAGTCGAGGTAGCAGATCTGAGGAAAAATCTGGATTATCTCAAGTTTATATACTTCACCACCTTATTTGTGGCAGTTGAGGCAAATGATGCTCCTGCTATGTCTGAGATTCCTCTAACTACAACCGGAGATGTACAGATGGATGACATACCAGCTGATGAGTCTGAGGTGGAGACCGATGAGGAGTAAATTGATGCAAGAGAGAAGAGAATATATAGAGACCTGCTAGATCTAGAGGAGATGATTGTACAGTCGGTGATCCAGACATCGGTGACAGAGACGTTCATGGCAGTCCCGAGTGGAGTTGGTGGTACCGTGACTCCGGTTGCTGAGACCCAGGTTCAGAGCACTACACCGGGCACTGATGCCCAAACATATAGAGCGACTGTTTAGACAGGATTTCTCTTTACCTCCCTCTCTTTCTTCTTTAATTGACTTTTTGGATACTTTATTGCATTTGAGGACAAATTACTTTTGTTTTGTGGTAAGGCGAGGCCCACCTTTTGTGACTATTGTTCTATCTATATATTTGGGTTTTGTGCTATTGATTGTGTTTTGGCACTATATTTTGAGTATGTTTGAGCTTGTGGCTACTTATTTTGAATGTAAAGGGTTTTATACCCTTCTGGAAAAAAAATTGTGCCAACTCTTGATTGTGTTTAAATGTGGCTGTTCTCTTGCATATTTGAGTATCGGTTTTGATCAATACTAATGAGTTGAATAGTGCTCATAATTGAACAAAAATGAATGTGCGGCTACGATGAGGCCAAATGAAGTTGCATAGGCAATATGTGAAGTTTTTGCATCTCGTTGTGACAAGTCGGTTATCGAATGAGTCTCTTGTGATGATCATTGCACACTAGCGAAAGTGTGAAGTCTTGTTTGATATTGGTGCCAATGTCTTCTATGATGAGATTACCGTGAACCATGTGTGATGACACCTAGAAATTGGTTTGTTGGTCCGATTGACTAAGTGATGCAATCTCTTGAAATGATCTTAGGCAACTTTGAAGAGTGTGAAACAATTTGACATTATACCTCTTTTGTGGCCAACCTTGTGAGTGTGTGATCTTTGCTTGAACACCCTTTGAACCTTACCTTTTTTATTGGAAGAAACTTGATGCAAATTGTGACCTTTCTTTATCCCTTAACCCTTAATCCTCATGATTTGTAGTTTGTTTAAATAACCAACTTAGGCCAAAAGCCTAAGTTTGGGGTGTGGTGAAAAGAGAAGGTAAATCAAGAAATGCAAAGAAGTCTCCTTTGACCCATGGTTTTGAGAAAGATGGAACCCCTCCATACAAAAAAGAAGAGTAAAATAAGAGAAGAATGAAAAAGTTGTGGAATAAATATGTGAAAATGCAAAAAGAAATGGGGTGTCCAACAGTCCATGGAAAGTGAATAATGGGGTGACTGTTGAGCATAAGTGAAAAATGATGAAAAAAAGGGAAGAAAGAATTGTTCATACCACATTTAATGAGGATTACAACCATTGAGCCTAAATGACCATTTTTGAGTGTGAGTGTTGATAGTGATTTCGGAGCTATAATTTGTTGAACCATTGTGTGTGAATATGGAATCATTCTTTGTGTGGGGCATTTGAGTACCTTTGTTGAGCTTGAACTTGCATTTGAAGCAAGTATTGTGAACTTGAGAATCTTTGATAATGGTGAGTCACAACTTGAATCTTTTAGTGCACGATTGATCCTTGCATGAGTAAGTTGAGTCTTTTTGTGTGCATTCATGATTGAGTCTTGTGTAGCACTGTTTGAGAAATCCTTTTTGAACTGTTGAACTTGAGTTTGATTGAGGACAAGCAAAAGTTTAAGTTGGGGGAGTTGTTGAGTCCACAGTTTGGACTCATTTAGAGCTTTATTTGGATATATTTAGTGTCCTCAAATGATTGTTTTGTGCCAATAACTGATGTAATTCCTTGATTTTTAGGTATATGGATTTAGGAACAAAGCATGGACACTAATGCGCAAAAAGGAACAAGGTAGCTGAAAGAACGAAGAAAGAAAAGGCCTGTTGATAGCCTAATCCATTGGGTGAGTCGCTGAATGGCTATTATCTCGCCTAAAATTCCAGTGTGCCAAGCCCTGAAGGCAAAAATCAAGTCGGTGATAGAAAGGAGCAGTCGGCGTGTCGTCGAATGGTTCCGCGAGGTAGTGTTGGATCTCCCAAAGTTAAAGAACTTGAGGATGCTGAAGGCCAAAGCAAAAAGGTGATGGAACTGATCAAAGGGCGGATCGCCAAGTTGATCGGCGATCCCGACTTACCGTGCCAAATGGTCCTTCGTAACATTTTTTTGGCGACTATAAATACATTTTTGAATATTTTGTTTATCATCAATTTTCATAATATAGAAATTTTTATCAGTTTTTGAGTTGGAACTCTGAGTTTGGAGACAAATTTTTCCTTAGCTTTGAAGAATTTAAGTTTTCCATTTTTGGGAAATTGGAAGCGGGTCTTTGAGATTCTTCAATTTGGACCTTTGTGAAGAGGAAATTAATCTTACCCAGTTGATGGAAACACAATTCGGTAACGATTTTTATCTTTTTATGATGTCTATCTAAAACCCCAATTCTTGGGGTGTGATTATGTGTTTATGGGTTGATTTAGCTTATGGGTATTGCTAATTGATAGTTTAAATTTTATTTAGAAGTGATTTCAATCAGTAATTGTTGTTTAATCTAAAGTGTTGTAGTTGCAAATGCAACTCTACCTTCATGTTTTTGGCTTGCTCGAGAGAGAGGTTTTAAAACCAAGATTACTGAATTGATAGCCTGTGGGTATTGGGTTCTCATGGGTTTAGCTGGAGAGAATGAATCCTAAATCCTTTTCCTCACATTCAACTCGAGAGAGTGAATGGACTAAAGTGTAGGCTGTTCTTATTTGCTGCTTGTTGGTGTTCGAGAGAAACCGACTTGATTCGGGGTAAATTGTTCGAGAGAAAGTTTATCCCCACTAATGTATAGCTTATTCACTGATTTACAACTATTTACTAACAATTGCAATTACCCATTTGTCTACCTTAGCCTATAATCCAATCACATCCCAAGAACCCGTCTCATTATTTGTTACTTCATGTTATTTGTTGCTGTTGTAGTTGGTAATTATAATTAAAAACAAACCCTATTATTTGATACTTATGTCACCCCCTAATTTGAATTATGTTTTCCTTCGATAATGTATATTCCTATGATTGACTTTAACATATTCGTACTTTGCTATTGAATCCTAAACTTGTATCACTCCCTGTGGGATTCGGCCCCAACTCATTTAGTTGGGTTATGGTACTAACTAATGATCGTTGACGCTTAGAATTGGAAGAAGTTTCTTTGAAACGTTATTAATCAACTCTCACTCTCTAAAAATTAAAATACATGCAAGTTTCGTCCCATATTTTTGAATCATCACACAGCCTTGTGCATGCAAGATCTCAAGGGTCTTTTAGGCCTGTAATAGGGATGAGGGTTAAGGTATTATCAATTTGGCTTAGTGAGTTTACCTTTTCCAAGCATGGTTGCAATCATCTTCACCTCTTCTCAAGTACTTCTCATTCTTTTTCATTTGAGAACTAAAACTGACTTTTTACTCACTTTATTCGGAATCCCCATTATTTCATTAACTTATCTTTTTCATTTCCAACTTTCAAAATAGCTCGCCACAACATTTTTCTTTTCCCTTTCTTTTTTTATTAGGAAGGGTTCCTTCTTTTTGTGACAAACTTCAAAGTTGAGTCTCATTTCATATTTATTTGCCTTTCATTGGGCTTTCATTCCTCCTTCCCTTCCACACCCCAGCTTAGGATTTTGGCCTAAGTTGACTATTCAAACATAACAATGCTTCAAAAATAATTTGGGTTACAAGGTAGGGACAATTTGGCTCAAGATGTTTAAATTTGGTTTTATCAACAAATGATTTAGGCTCAAACTGATGCTAAAATGGATGCACACCCTAGAAAAGTAGTCACAAATTATATGGAAATTTGTGTTCCCCCTTAGAATTGCTACCCAAGGCCACGACTTAAATTTACCAAGGTTTAGATAATTAGACTAACAAAGAAAAATATAGGATTCCACACACATGCTTTCATGTGATACTGAACCACACATGGAACTTCGAAATACACTCATTTAGTGTCACGACACAGGGGTACCTCCTAGATGTAACATGACATATAGAACCCCGAAGGACTCCATATAAGCCACTTAACATATCATAACATAAAGTACTAGAATAATAAAGATTAAAACAACATTTATGTCCAAAAGTGTTATTATAGAAAATGGAAGTCTAACTCATGACTCGACATAGCCATCTATTACAATAGAATGAAAGTGGGCCTAGCCCATACATCATGTTCAAAAAAATAAATACGAAAGTGAACCAACAATAAAGGAAAGTCCGTCCTCAAACCATGAGGACTCACCATGCTCGGAAAGAATCAAAGTACAAATTCTAGCCACTAAAATATGGAAACCCTGCCTGTCGGACCCTACATTTGGGAAAATTGTCCCAAATGTAGGGAAGAGTATGCATTAGTACAAAAAATGCACCATGTATGATAACTATGCATAAAAACATTTAAGAGATGCTAAGAAGGACATTTCATTTCATGATAAGCAATTTGACCAATAAAACATGATATAAGAGGGTTTAAAAACATAAGTCAAACCATCATGGTCAATGCAAGCTAAATCATCTTTAAGTCTTTGGATACATATAAGATACTTCTTTAAGTAACCTTAGTTCATTAATCAACTTGTTGTGGGGAAATTAGCCTTAACCGACATAGAGACCATGTAAGCTAAAGCATGATCACCCGGTGTGTCCCACACCGAAAAGGGTTGTTCTACTTGCCTATGATAGAACCATGAACATCTAGCTTAATTGGATCCACTAGATAATCAACCTATGGGGGCACATAGTTATGGGATAAAGAGATTGCTTCTAGAAACCCAGCCTCTACTAATGGGAGAGCTTCCATCTCAATGTCAAAATCTACTCAGTGTTAAGAATAATTCCCACGGAATAGTATTTTCCTACTTATTCTCATTATCCATGGAAGGGCATGCCATCTTGCCAATCCAAGCTAGTTCATTAGGATAGCTCTTATTGATTGATTCAATTAGTTAAGAATGGCCTTTCAACCTAAGAATCATTTCTATGTGAGAAAACCTTTCACATCATGGTTATAAGTGTTTTGTGAGAATATCCTTTCAACAACACAACTATAACAACATCATTGGCACTTTACTCTCAAAGCACCCTTAAAACATTTACATAGGTTTCATAAGATCATGCATAAACTCATACTTTGCACTTCCAAGGTTCAAACCTTACTTTCAATCCAAAAATATAGAATCATGGTTTAGATAGGGATTTTATCATAGATTTATGTAATTCGATTACTTCATGCTTTAGACCATAAAACTATTCTTTCATAATCAAAACCCAACCTATGAGATCACAATTTGGAAAACATGGAGGTTTGCATGGGTTCATAGGGGAAACATCATAAAAGCATTGTAAATCATCAATGCATGCATATCTAGACATAATTAAACCATTGAAATCAATAATCAAAAGAACCCACGGTGATTGTAGAAAACCCTAGCTAATTGGGGAATTCTTCCATTTGAAATAGAGGAATTTGGAGACTCCATGGGCGAAAGGAACCCATGGATGAAAGCTATCATTCCTTGACTCCAATTACTATCCTTCAATGGAGAATTTTGGATCCTTGGCTCCAAACCCTAGTTGAATCTTCTTCTTCTTCTTCATGTTCTAGAGAGAGAATATTTGAGAGGAGATTTTGGTTCTCTTTTGGGATTTAGGAAGAATGAATTAAATGGAGTGAATTTGGGGTTAAAAGGGCTTATATAGGGGTTCTAAATATAGGCAAAATGGCATAGTATATGTATTAATTAATTAGGAAAAGATCCAACTAACCCTTAAAGTAACTGTCAGCTGCTTACCCACGAGACCCCACCGACGGACCGTGGGTTAACCTACGGTCCGTCCTGCACACCGTCACTAAGTACATTGAATTTTGGCCATCGACGGACCCCTGGACCACAGACCATCGATCGACCCATGGTCCGTAGGTTCAGTCATCGTCTTGACTTGGACAAATTTCTGAGTGGCCAACGACGGACCCAATTCACGGGTCGTGGTCTTACCCACAGACCGTCCTGGTGGACCGTCGATCAGGATAAGCGTGATGAATTTTAGGGCTCCAACCACGAACCAGACCTACGTTTCGTGGTTGACTCCACGGGCCATGAGTGGCCGACGTGGTTTTGTTGTACCAACACCTGGAAAGCTGCTATATGTCCCTTTTTGAATACGGGGAGGTACATTTAGCACAACCCAAAAAGATCAAAAGTGTATGTATGATGTTCATTTCAAGGCTAACATCAAAACACATTTAGTCAACAAAAGACACAAAGAGATCTCTCAAAAGTGCAACCACATTAATTTCATTCTTGCAACACCAACACTATACATCATGCTCATCATGAGTACTATTCAAGACATCGATAATGAACATAATCGATCCTAAAAATATTATCAATGAAAACTCAAGAATTTCACGATTTTCAAAATTTATGGGGTAGTTTCAAATTTAAGGGAAAACAAAAGAGGCAACAAGAGATAATCACAAACCAAATGAAACACTCTAATATAAGTAAAAGTAAAAACTACAATTATCCAAAACATAAAAATAACAAAATACAAAGCAAAAGGCGAATATTGGCACAAAGGACCTCACCCCAAAAAAAATAAAAGCAGTTTCCGCAATGAAAAAGTACAAAGTACGAGAGGAAAAGTCAAAATGTCCCCTTGACAGGCTAAGCTTATGGAGTTCTATTAATGGGAGGAGTCTCTGGAGAAGTAGAATAATCTGGGGCATGAAAGACCGACAATAGTATCACATGTAGCAGCAATTTGGTATCAGCTGGGGCATTAGTGCCCTGCACATCATGTGAGGAATGGTAGAGTCTAAAGAGACTACACATGTGTCGACTGCGGAGGTCTCCTGAATGGATATCTCCAAGGTAGCTTGGACAATCATCTCATCAATGTCCTACAACGCCATAAGTGTCAGCACAATCCCATGCTCATTCTCATCTCTCCTTACCTAATCCTCACCGGTCTCCTCAGCCAAATCATCATTCGCCCACTCATCGTCATCAACAACATCCTCAACAAAAATTGCAACGCCCTCAACTATTTACTTGGTTTCACACTAGAAGAAGGATCACTATTGGGCATATTTGGTGGCATCGAGGATGGAACGTTTGATAGGGGAATGTCTCAAATTATTAGTAGATCGCAGCTAGGCTACAAATACTCGCAAGGCAATAAGTTGACCTCTCATGGTGTCAAGCACAGTAGAACTACCTTTGTCCTTATCTTCTGCCTCTAATCGAGTAGTGAGGTTATCCACCCTCATCTTGTGGGACTTAACCAATTCCTCACAATGGGTCACCCTATCCTTCAAAGGGGCCATCACCCTCTCAATTTCCATATCAATAAACATTGGAATGTCCTTCTCGACGCTTGACAAATCAATGCTTGAGTCAACGGGGTATGGGAATTAGTAACGTGAGAAGGCACAATAGTAACAACAGTAGTAGTAGTAGGAGTGGGAGGTACAGTGGGAGATACCCCTTCCTGCTCCCCAAAATTAGTAGATGTGGTGGCATCAGAAGCCAAAGTTGTTGGATTAACTACGGGCATCCCACATTGATGTGTTCCCGATCAATAATATTGCCCACTAATACAACCTTGGAATGTCAAAAGATAGATTCATTATGTGAGGGCATGATATTGCTGCTAATGAACTCGAACCAATACCAGGCCACTAAATCTGCCATTCAAATCCCTCTAAATATGCTATGTTATCCCTTTAAATATGATACTTTATCACAATATTATTCTCTACGATTATTGCAACAAATCTGCATAAGTTCACTTATTTACAACATTATATACATTAATATATACAATCATTCTCTATTAATTCATCATTCCCCTTAAATTGATGTTATTCGATAAAAAGCATCCATTTTCCTAATAGAAACTGATGGTGTTGTCATGCCATTAATTTTGTAAATGCATCAGCTATATGAAGACCACTTGACACGTGCGGAAGAGTAATGACTCTTTTATCTACAACTTCTTGTATATAATGACAATCTTCTTCGATGCACTTGGTTCTCTGATGATAAACCACATTAGTAGCAATCTAAATAACACTAGTATTATAAGAATGGTGAAGAGTAGGATTAGATTGATGAAATCCCATCTCAGCAACTAATCGACGAAGCCATACAACCTCAACACAAGTAGTAGACATAGATCGATATTCAAACTTTGTAGATTATTTGGATACACGATCTTGATTCTTACTCTTCCAAGATATCAATGATTTTCTAAGAAACGTGCACTAACCAATTATTAAATGGCGAGCATCAGGACATCGTGTCTATTAAGAATCACTAAAAGAAGTAATACAGATAGTAGAAAATCTAGGAAAGAATAATCCATTAGTAGATGTTCCTAGAAAATACCTACTGATGCGAGGAATTGTCAGAAAATTGAGATTTTGGGGAGCTTTCATACATCCCATGTAGGTGATGAGAACAAATTAGGTGGAGGTTTCATATAAATATCTTCTTTAAGATCGTAAAGGAGAAAAGCATTTTTGACATCCATTTGATGAAGACACCAATTTTGTGAAGAAGCGATGGCAATAATTGTTCGCACCATAATGATTTTTCTACTGGTGCAAAAGTCTCTTTATAGCCCACATCATTCTCCTATTTATTACCAAGAACAACAAACCAAATTTTGGTTTGATCAAGAGCTCCATCAGAATGAATTTTATTTGAATAACCCCATTTACATCCAATTGAATGGACATTTGAAAGCCATGAAACAAACCCATATGTTAGTTTCTTTCAGGGCCAAAATTTCTTCATCCATTGCTTTCTGCAAACATTCATACTGGCAAACTTGTGAGTAACAAGTTCAAGCAGAAATGGTCGATAGAGTAGAGGAAAAGGCATACCAATTAGGAATACGAGATACTCTAGTTGATCGCCGAGTAGGCTTAGGATGATTAGACCTTTACTATTCTAAAAGTCTAGTTATGGTGCAATCTTAAGTGGTGGATTCAATTTCAGAATGGGGTAGAGTTGGCCGATGTCGTTCATATACATATCCAAGTTTGAACCAGTTAAAAGAAGATGACAATTCCTCAAAAGTAAGATGAAGAGGAGAAACAGAAGATGACTCGCAATGAGTAGAAAAAAAATACCAATTTTCAAAGAAAACAACATTTTAGAAACACAAAATTTCTCAGAACACGGATCATAACAAATAAAACCGTTCTATGAAGTACAATAACTCAAAAGTACCTTTAGTAGACTGAACAAAAAAGTTTATTATGGTGAGAAGAAGGCATATGCACAAAAAATACACAGCCAAGTGATAGAGACGATAATATGGAGACTCAAGATTTAGCACATTATATGGTAGCAGATTAATTAATTGAAAACAGTAGACAATGCTTCCACCCAGTATTTGGATGGGATAGAGGACTCAATCAATAATGTACGAGAGACATCTAAGTATTGGCAATTTTTAATCTTAGGAACCCCATTTTGTTGTGGTGTATATGGACAAGAACTTTGTGAGACAATTCCATTATCAAGAATGAATTTTTTTTAATTCAAAAGACTTATATTCACCACCACAATCAGATCTTAATAATTTGACACTCGTAGAAAATTGAGTCTCAATGTAAGCCAAAAATGTCTTGAACATAGAAAATATCTCATATTTGGATCGAAAAAAATATACACATGTAAAGCGACTGTAATCATCTATGAATGTCACAAAGTACTTGAAATGAGCATGAGAATCAATTGGTGAAATTCCCCAAACATCACTATGAATAACATTAATACACTTTGTAGCATGACTACCAAAATTAGAAAAAGGAAGAGTTTTACTTTTTCCCAATTTAAAAGTAGAACAATCAATTGAAGCAATTTAAAATTGAATTTTATTCCCCAATAAACAAGAATTAGATAAATGAGACAACACAATAGAATTTGGATGTCCTAGATGGTTATGCCAAACCTCAGTCTATTTAGTTGTAGAAGTACAAGCAAATGATAGAACAGGTGGAATGAAACATTATCTAGGAAACAATCTTGCAACCTTAGTCCCCTTTGAAATTATCATCCCCGAAACCTAATCTTGCAAAAGAACACAATTACGAGAAAAAATCACCTCACAATTGTTATCCACAAATTGTCCAACTGAAATAAGACTAGTTGAGACCTTTGGACAAAGAAGAGCATTTTTTAATGTTGGAGTAATATCCCTAACCATGGTAACTGGTAAATTACTACCATTTTGCATTCTATATTTCTGATGGACCTTGATACTCATGAACATTTTTAGTATGCTTTTTTAGTTGGTCATTTGATTGGAATCACACAATCAACAATCCACAATTTAGATGTAAAATTAGTACCTTGTAAAATTAGTACCTTATAAGGTTAATGTAATTGAGTAAAGTTTATTTTGTTTTATACAAGAAAGGAACCCCATTTGTGTATGTGCACTCGATAAAAAATTGTACTCTATTTCAACACATGTGTGGATCTTGCTGAAAAATCAAGCTGAATTTCTCTTGAAATTCTTAATTTGCTAGTAAAGTCAATAGATATTAGAAAAAACTTGTATTACAGAGATTACATCATGTTGTAGAGAACTAGCCTATATTTAAATGCGCCACCCTCATTGGAAATAAAAAATATTAATGAGTGCATAAGGAATTTATTTGATCATTCACTAGGTCAATAAAAGACTTCAATCGACTTACGAATCAATACTACACAAAACTTCATGAAAGACTAAAGATAAAATAAAACACAAATTCTGACTGAATAATATGAGAAATTCATAAGCTACAATTATTTTGTTTAAATCTTTATATAATGGGATGACTGAATACTAACAACAACTAACTTAATAACAATGCCGAGAATTGACAATATTATAAGTTTCAACCATGTGTAAAGTTTCCTCCATGCATAGATCCAAATTCAAGAACTCCAATTACCGTTCAACGATAATTATGATTTCAACAACTTTCCTACTCGCCTGGCTCATGGACAACATTTAAATCAATCTAGAGATGCTATGCCACAATAACACTTCTTGTTTTTTTCTTTCTCCATTTGCAACTTTATTATTAGCATCTTCTCCGATATGTGCTTATCTAACGGTATTTGTGAGCCAAGTTGCATTTTCGTATACATTTGTATTCATTTTTTTCATTCTCATTCAATGCTTAAAATTCTTTACAAAGATCTTCAAAATCATCGAAGACATTCGATCTTCCCTCAACATGTTTACGGTAGTGATCTTCTAGTTTCACTAAAAAAAATTGTCTATTTTTTTTATTACTTGTAAATAGAAACATGGTTTTACAGTTTTGAAAAAAGCATAACACCAACATATACTTCAATCCAAGTTGTAAGCTTATATGCATACTAAAACAAGGTTTTTTCCTTTTCGAAAAACTAACAGTACTTTCGTTCTGAGACTCAATCAACTTTATTTCAATCTTTTGCTAATTGGTCATGTTTTCCATTTTTTTTTCTTCTTTAATTATTTTTCTCTTGAAATGGAAAACATGACCAAAAAGTGTAACCAAAAGATTGAAATGAAGTTAATTGAGTTTGAGAATGCATGCACTGTTAGTTTCTCAAAAAGAAAAATAGTTTGTCCCAAAAAGCAGATAAGTTTGCAACTTGAACCGGCGCAGATGTTGGTGTTACACTATTTTCATTAACCAGAAAACCATGTTCTAATGATTCCACAAGTATAGAAAAATAATTGAATTTTTTGACGTGACACTAGATGATTGTCAATGTCATCATGCTGATGTCAAATCAAATGTCTTTGAGGCATTTGAAGATCTCCGTAAATAATTACTATAACCGAACAAGAAAGAAAAAATGAATACTATTGTTTACGATTATGCACTCTGGCTCTGAACTACCTTAAGATTAACATATAGAGGAGCAGAAGTTGATAATGAAGTTTCGGATGGCGAAGCATAAAAAAAACTATAAGTGTTGTTATGGCCAAGCATATCAAGTTTTATTTAAATGTATCCCCTAAGACAAGAGGCTGATAATTCTTGAACTCATAATTATCATGGAGTTGATAATTGGAGTTCTTGAAACTAGAGTTATGCTTGGAGAAGACTTTTCCAACGATTAAGTCTTTTAATGTGGTCAATTCTTGTCTCTGTTATTAAGTCACTTGTTGTTAGTCTTCAGTCATCCATTTATAAAAGGATTTAGACAACAAAATAGAAGGTTATGGAGCTCATATGTTATTAAGCCAATCATTTTTCTTTATTGCATCTTTAGTCGTTGATGTTGCTTTGAGTTGTCTAGATTGGTAAATTAATTAGAGCCATTTACCGACCTAGTGGATAATGTGAATGGGATGGATCAAAGAAAACACCCGCGCACTGGTTAGTGTTCTTTCATGGTTCCATCTTCAGGGAGGTTGCCACATATACATTTTACACCAAGGCTAGCTCTATGTGAGATAGCAGAATTTTTTATAATAAGAGTTCATAAAACATCCATTAGCTATTAGTATTATTTTATAAAGAATAAAATGTGGAATAAGAATACATGAATTAGCAATGCAAATAGTACTTATTTAAAGACAAAAATATTCTTTTGAAGTAATTAGTTCATGTATAACAATATTTAAACTGTTAATCACCGAATAACAATCCATTCATTATTAATTTACCTTGTAAAATCCATGCATTAACATTTCCACAAAAATATATCTTTCGTAGTGGACCTTGAGATTGGAAATGTGTAAAACTACTGGTCAGGTAGGAAGGCAAATTGTAAGTTTGTATTTGATTTGGAAGGTCAAAATATGTTCAATCAATAAATGACTCGTTGTCCAACCCAAACCAAAAATTGTTGGACTGAGATGAGTTGGATCAAAATATTCTTAAAATGGGTCATAACACAACCTACCCAACTCTTACAAAAATTTAGATTGTTTGTTTATTTTTTTAGTCAAGTAAAAATTTTCAATGATAAAACAAGGCTAACATGCCATATACAAGAGGTATACGAGAAACCTACTAACAAAATTAAAGTGTGAAGTAATGCTTGCATTAATTCTGCTAAGATTATGTTTTTATGTGTTTGGTTTGTTTTATTAAAAATAAAATGCATTATGCAACTTCCATAAAAAGTGTTTGTCTAAAAAATAACTTACACACACTTAATACGTGTTGAAACTCTTTATTTTATTAATAAATGAAAATATATGGTACTAGTAATACAGACCTCAATATACAATAGTGTATAACTAATTCAAGTTTTGTGATACTTGTGGCTAAAAAGTATAACAAAGAAGGTACTAATAATAGACAAGGCTAATGCATGCATTATTTTGCAAATACACTCTACCGAACGACTTTTTCTCTCTTTATTACAACACTTTTTTTTTAATATGGTAACATTAATCTAAATATTCGCAGGTATAATACACAAAATGTGTAGTTTCTTTCCAAAAGTATTAAAAACTTGCCTCTTTCTCTACCTTTCTAAAGCCTATAAACAATCAAGTACATCAAAGATGTCCTCTATTTGAGCTAATACATCCTCCTGTTCTTTTCGTCCCAAAATTGTCAATCATATGCATGTTCGGACAAATTTCCACCTCTCCTCCTTCTTTGTGACATTTCTATCTTTGTACCATTTGCTTAAAACCCATGTGATTCTTCTAGGTTTTACCGTTATGATTCCTTATAGACAAATGACCATTCTGAATAGATGATATGTCCATTTGCAATGTAAGAAAAAATGGTTGATTGCCTTTTCAAGATCCCTACACAAATTTTTTGGTCTGTAATAACATATCCAATCAATCATGCTATTTAGGGATGTCAATGGGGCGGGGAAAATGTGGGTGGGGCGGGTTTAACGTTGTGTGGGGCGGGTGGGATGCGGGATGGCTTGTAGTGGGTTTTTTTAAAAACAAATGTGGGGTGAGGAGAGGCGAGTTGCGGGTATATGTGATTTTATGTGGGTTCAAACCTAATTTAAACTTTTTACATGTTATAAGAGTGATATAACATTATTTATTAAGTTATTTTTTAAAGCTACTAAAGTAATCAAGATAGTAAATGAAAATGGTTCAATAAAAAATATAATTTCTTACATGTTTCTCAATTGACCTCTTAAAAATAAAGCTTAAGAGTCACTTTCCTATTAAATTAATACAACTTAATGTAAAAATGAATTTATATTTATAAATTTTTATTTTAGTATCAAACTTAACTAGAAAAAGAAAACAATAAAAAAATTATGCGGGGTGGGTCTATGCGGTGCGGGGTGGAGCGGGTTGAAAATAAAAAGTTGTTATGCGGGGCGGGGCGAATTAAAAATTTTGTGAGTTAAGCTCAACCCGCCCCGCCACCACCCAAAACCACCCCATTGCCATCACTAATGCTATTCAACTTTGCATATTATAGTGGCTAGTATGGATTCCATGTTCTCCTTGGAATCTGGAAATGACCTCATTGTGTCAGGCCCCGATTCCAAATTGTTAGGAGTTCTAGAGACAGATCAAGTCATAGGACGATGAACAGGAAAATATAAATCAATTTACTTTGACTTTTTTTTGTCATTGTTCGAATTCCTAGAACAATCTATTTTGAATATAACTATAACTCATTAAAGAAATGTTGAATCATAAGATTTCAATGGATGAGGGAACTCCAATAACATTCTTTTTAATTAAAATATGACCTGTTTTATTACACAAAATTCCTTTTAAATAGAGAGTCTTATTACATCAATAAGAAGTCTAATCCTTATGAAACTAGGAAACATAAATCGTCTTCTAGATAAATAACAATTGCTAATCTTAAACCTTATGAAAAAAAAATTAAAAAAAAATCCTATTGTATAATAAAATACATAAAGCTACTAAAAATCATATATTTATATAAAAGAGAACCCTAAGTCCGCCTACGTGGCACCACCACAAGCCAAAAATTCCTTTTAAATATATTTATTTCAAAAACTAACCTTCCCATTTCATGAAAAGTTGTGACTTTTATGAAATGTTGTAACTTTTATTAAAAGTTGTGATTTTTATGAAAAGTTTTGAATTTTATGACTAGTTGCGACTTTTATGAAGAGTTGCAACTTTTACCTTTCCGAAGGGTTGTAACTTTTCCAAAGAGTTGTGATCTTTCCGATATGGCACAATATGCATTTGTTCACACTACCCTTTGTTGTCTATAAATAAAGGGATTTCCACTCATTTTAAAACAACCAAAACTCTTACTTCTTCTTCTCTGTTTTGCACAATTAAATATTTGTGTACTTTGCTCCTATTGAGAGACTCGCTGACACCATTGTTTTGTATCAATACACTGGTGAATAGAATTGTTCTATCCTGAGAGGATCTATTCCTTTAAACATCGGATACTAGAGAGGTATAATTTTCTTAAGGGGACACTGTACAGTTAGTGGGCTCGAATTTTTCCGTTCTATTTCATTTTATTGTTACAGATCGTGATATGTTTTTTTTACAGTCATTAATTTATACCTATGTTATTAATTGTTGTTTTTGAGTACATCTTTTAAACTTTATTGTTTATGTTTCTGCAAAGTTATTGTTATAAGTATTTGTTAGTACATATCAAATACCACATGTTAATTGAGTATTCACACAAGTTTTCTCTACTAAAATTGTTGAGGGTACAACAAAAAATTTCCTTAAAGATCTACACTACCATCTCTTGAAGACAAAATTCAAATTTGGTATGCCATTGTTAGGACATAAAGACATTAAAATCTTTATCTCACCTTGATGTGCGAAGTGAACTAGAAAAAAGAATACAAGAATTAATAAATGTTTGACATGGGTTCAAGAACATGCCGGATGATCTATAGAGGAATATAACTAAACTGGAGCCTCTTTTAATCCTAAAGACATAAATAACTACACATCTCTTGAAGACAAAATTCAAATTTTGTATGCCATTGTAAGGACATAAAGACCTTAAAAGCTTTATCACGTACAAAGTGAGCTATGACAAGAAGACAAATATTAATAAACTTTTAACATGGGTTCAAGAAGATGCCGGATGATCTATAGAGGAATATAACTAGACTGGAGCCTCTTTTAATCCCAAAGACATAAAGAACTACACAATAAATTAATTGCTAATATTCAATATGAAGTATAGACAAATTCTCAAGTTTAATGCAAGTTGTAAGTACTTTTCTTGAAGTAATAGATGTGTTTCTCGACACTATGATTGGAATAGAAGTGTAGTTTTAAATTGAACTTCATCACACCGGTATATTGATTTCTAAAAAACACTCAAACAAACTGAATATTTTTCCCTTTCAAGTATATATAATAAGTTTAATTTTTATCCAATATGATACATTTTCCCTTTAAGTTTTCATTTTAATAATTACTTATGATATATTTAAATGGAGAACTTTTAAATGATATATGTAATATTTCACCTTTTTTAGCCATTTAAAATTTATTTATCCCTTCACCAATAATTATTTATTTATAAGAAAATTAGATATATCAGGTTGATGTTCATTTGATTTCCCAAAAATATCAAATAGTAAAACTTCCTGGAAGCAAAATGATAAATTATAAAATCAAATTACAGATGATTGATTGAAGGATAAATTATAAGATGTTATAGTTATAATTTTCCTTTACATTACTAATGTTCGTTACGACGTAATCTTGTATGTAAGATAATATAGTGTTTTTTTTTTTTAATGTGTGATATATTTTAATTATTATTTTATAAATCTGTCATAATAACTTTCCGTGCAAGGCGCGAGTAATTTTACTAGTATTATTAAATACTTAATTTTATTGGCTTTCTTTCAGACATACATCTTGCCCACAAACATCTAACTTTTAAATCGATTGAATTTTTAGAGGTCAGGATGGACTGAGTTAATAAATGAGTGGGTCATTAACCGAGTATTTAGGAAAGCACTCACTTCACCACTTTAGGCGTGAAGCGGAGCTCTACGATGTAAGGGCCTCAATGCATTAGTAAGTTTGAACCAATCACTCCTTTATAATAATTGTGATATGGATTTATCATATAAGGAAGTGTGAAAGAGATTTTTATAAGGGAGATTATAATTAATGGAGTTAAAGAAAATGATGAGAAATACAATGGTAAGGGAGAAATACAAGATTCTAACAATCATTTCCGAGTAGATCATTTAGAAGAACAAGAAATAAATGTTTAACCATTAATAGCTTTGATTTTGTGATATCTAGTTTTTAGCTTATAATTTGAACTTTTGCTTATATATTTTCTCTATTTATGTTGGTCTTTTTTCAGTTAAATTGCACTTCACTTCAATAAAGAGAGCACTTCGCTTATAATTAATGTTTAAGCAAAGCAAGCCTTGCCAATTGTTTCCACTTCACACTTCCATGAACACTACAATAACCTACCCAAACTTGTATAGATTGGACATATCATATTTTATAGGAGATTTTTAAGTCCAACAAAAAAACACAGAGAAATTGTTACTTTTATAAACATGAGTTGACACCTCCTCTCTTGACTTCTATGGTCTTTATCATAGTAGGGTATAGTGGAGACCTAAATCAATGTTACTAGGCGCTTGGGCAACCATTGTTTTTTTATCCGCACACTATATTTTTATGTTGAATACTAGAAATAATATATATGGATATTGATTGATCACCCGATCTTAGAAAGTAATTTTAGATTAAAGGCAATTAAGTATCCATGACACAAAATTCATAATTCACAATTGTCAAACTTAATGATATATTACACTTTAGCATGAACATGCCCTAAATAAGTCCATCATGTTATATGATTCCCAAGTAAGATATCTACTAAACACATTGTATTTCAGAGCAAAAACATAAGTTATTATCAACAATACATAAGCTTGACACAAAAAATTCACCCTAAATTCCTAAACATCAATTTCACACCCAATTATTCATTGTTATTGGAGTGTGCAATCTGGATTGAATTTCCAAATCATAATCAACCAGATACACAAGAATCTAAATATTTCAAATCTTATATAAGTTATAATCTACAAAAAGTGAAGAGATGAAAAACTAGATGTTTAGAATTACCTATCTCTCAAGAGAGTCACAACTGATTGGGGGTATATACGTGTCTCCATACTTTGCTTTATTTTGACCTCCTCCTCAAACTTCTTCAATCTCTCGTTCCACATATCCTACAATAATATAACAATAATGTATTCATATGATCTTTATTTGGCATAAACAAACAAACATTGAATAAGAAAAACAAGATTATAAGATCTTGTAGTGAAGTTCAGTGCGATGAATAAGATAGAATTCATGATTGCCTCAAAAAAAGTTCCTGATATTATTATAACATATCTCTATCCCGGAAATTTCATTTCTCTCTTCCTTCTAGTCTCCGTCTCCGCCTCCACATCTAATTGCTTTCCATAAATTTTTACCTTGTGTACCCTATATCCCAACTATCAGGTTATTGACTCACTCATATGACAGGGCTCTTCCAACGTGGGCCAAAACTAACTCATATGATAGGGCTCTTCCAATGTGGGCCAAAACTCAATTATATGATGGGCTCTTCTAGTATTTCCCAAATAATCAAGTATTTGCACCGATAAATCATATTTTAATTGTGGTATTTAGTTTTGTCTGTTAAATTGATTTTTTTAATTTAAATAAAATTTGTAGATTAAAGTATTTTTAGTAATGACCTAATTTTGGAATAATGCAGAAATTTAGAAAAAAATTGTCTTGTTCGACATGAGTTATTTAGTATCTAATTCGGAAAGTATAAGTTACTTGTTCAACATAAGTATAGAAAACATTTTATCTTGTCCAATATAACTTTAGAGAACTTTTATCTTATTTGAGAAAAGTTCAGTAGGATAAGTTATGTCACTAAGAGATAAGTTTGTCGTTTTAAAACTAAACGTACGTATCCATCAATATTAGTTCTATAGAAACTAAGTCATTTCGTAACTTATGGATTTTGACTTTCTAAAACATGATGTTCTGAAATTGAATTTATGACTTGTAAGACAATTTGTATGCTGCAAATTTTTTCTTGTAAATATTTTTTTCCTCGTAAGAAAAAAATTGTGTCATGCGATTTTTATTTTAATGTCAAGGCTATCTTGGACAAATTTATTTTTAATTACTTAATATGTTTAAAGATTAAAAATAAAATCATTAATTCTAAAGATAAAATTGACAACTACCCTAAAATAGAGATATTCGTGCTTGAATGACCCACAAATAAATTCAAAAGTGATGGGCTTTGGGAACAATATGGAAGCCAGTTTATTATAGTTGGAACTCCGATTCCTTTTTTTCTGTTGCACAACAATGGGAAAATTAAACAAAATGACCATTGATTATGTTTTTTTAGTTTAAAATAACTTAATTATAACTTATAACAAAAATATATCCCTTATGCCTTCTTGTTGCTGACAAAATACATCTTAAGTATCCCTCACTTCGATAGTTGACTTGATGAAGCGTAGATCCTTAATAAAACAAAACAAAAATGTGTTCAATCACTTTTTATAAGAGTATTCTAAAAAATAAGAGTACTTTTATTTATTTGAAATATAACAGATTTTTACCATTTTAATTTAGCATATTCTAAAATCAATACGCTTGATTAAAGACCACTACTAAGAAATAACTTATAATCTATTCAAAAGTGCTTAGAGAAATCTATATTTGCCTGTCAATCAATAACAATGACAGCTAACTGCAACTCACAATTTTAACCAAGAAAAAATAACTTGGATGGAAATATGCAAGCATTCCAATGTGTTATAGATTACATTTACAAGAACAAGTGATCAATGATTTTACATGCATGGGTAATTGATATACCATGAGTTTACGGTATTTCTAATGCATTTCACTTACAAGTTGTGTGTGTCTAGGGCCTTTTTATATCGGTTTTTATGTATTTTATCATGTTTTGCAGGAAAGGTGTTCAGGCGCGGAAGTTTAGAGACAGCTGAAGGAAATG
>JAJOOR010028066.1:0-16285 GCA_036250505.1 Solanum acaule | reverse complement strand
AAACTTCCACGCCTGAACACCTTTCCTGCAAAACATGATAAAATACATAAAAACCAATATAAAAAGGCCCTAGACACACACAACTTGTAAGTGAAATGTATTAGAAATACCGTAAACTCACGGTATATCATACGTCCCTCGAAATGGTACATCCTCTTATCACATAACACTTATCACAACCATGTCTCAAAACCAATGCAAATGACATGTTCAAATAATGAGGAGATGACCATTTTCATAACAAGGCACGATTCATAACAATGCAATCGTGATGCAACATCAACAATTAAGCAATAAGCCTTCAAATCATTCTCAAATATCACACACCAATAATTAATCACATTACCTTTTTATTACCCTTTTTCCATCATTAGAATTATTCAACACGGACAAGTCAACCCATCACCAATTTCCATTACTCCCAAACACATATTACAAGAAAATACACGAATTCCATACACTTAGCAAGGGTTTAGAAATCTACTTGCCTCGATCAATCAAGAATTCACTCCGAGACTTGAGTCTTCCCCTTCTGTTGAACTTACAAATCAATGCAATCTATGCAAGTACATGATCACAATAAGATTTTGAAACTAACAACACCCAACTTTATAATCAAGTTTCTAAGCTTCAAGCCTAGGGCTAAGTCCCAATTTTTTTTCCAATATCCTAAAACTAATGGTATTTATATAAGATTATACCCCTAATATTTAATTACCTATTTCAATATAGAAAAACTTGAATTATAACATGGTAATTATAAAAAAATATGGAATCGAAACCACTTACGGAACGATACTTAAACTTGAACTAATAGCAGAACGTTGTTTTGTGCATTTACTCTATAATATACTATCCTCCAATGATTGGTCATAATTACTCTATAATTTATCCACTAAAATTTGCTAACAAGTGACCCATAAATGATACTTGCCCATCAGTTTGAATAAAACAATATTGACAGCGATTGAAGATCCAATTCCTTAACTACCAAAATATTATAATAATAATTTAAAAGGAAAACACATAGCAAATTCGTATTACCTGAAAGTAATCTTTCGATTTCTACGTTGGCTCCCTTTCCACAAGTGATTTCCGTTCTCTTCTTCTTTTCTTAAGTTATGATCCAAAAATTCTCAACCCTAATAATTTGTTCCCATATATTGTCAAGTTGTATTAAATTAAAAACCTGACCCATTAAGCATTAACTAAAATTAGCTCTTTAATAATTAACTTCAATTAATTCACTCTAGTTAAATGAATATTCAAAATTTCCAAAAATGACATTTCGGGTCATTACATTATCCACCACTAAAAATCATGTTCGAGGACGAACATGAGGTGAAATAAAATACCTAGAGCTTCAAAAAGCTTAGGATATCTGGCACGCATGTCAGACTCTATCTCCCAAGTTGCCTCTCCCACTGATCGGTGCTTCCACTGCACCTTCACTGAAGCAATCTCCTTGGTCATAAGCTTTCGAACCTGCCTATCCAATATAGCTATAGGCTCCTCCTCAAACATCAAGTCCGGACCCAGCTCCATAGAATCGGGTGAAAGCATGTGAGATTCATCCGGAATATACTTTCGAAGCATAAAGACATGGAAAACAGGATGAACTGCAGATAAACTAGGTGGCAAGGCCAACTTATCGGCCACCTCTCCCACTAGACTCAAAATCTCAAAAGGTCCAATGAATCTAGGGCTAAGCTTGCCCTTCTTTCCGTACCGCATCACACCCTTCATGTGTGACACTCTAAGCCAAACTTGATCGCCCTCCATAAACTCTAAGGCTCTAACTCTACGATCTGCATAACTTTTCTGTCGACTCTGGGTTGTCAACAGTCTATACTGAATCATACGAACTTACTCCATAGCATCTCTAAGCAAGTCTGTATCCAAAGAGTCCATCTCCGCCGAATCAAACCAACCGACCGGAGATCTACACCTTCTGCCATACAATGCCTCAAATGGGGCTATCTAAATACTAGAGTGATAACTGTTATTGTAGGCAAACTCTGCTAAGGGCAAATGTCGATCCCATCTAGCACCAAAATCGATCACACAAGCTCGAAGCTGTCTTCCAACACCTGAATCGTCTGATCAGACTGACCATCTGTCTGAAGGTGAAAAGTCGTACTCATATCCAATTAAATACCCAAACCATGTTGTAATGATTTCCAGAAATAGGAAGTAAATAATGAACCGTGATCTGATATAATAGAAATCGGAACCTCATCTAGTCACAAAATCTTTTTGATATATAGCTCGGCGAACTTCTCTGTCGTATACTTCACTCGAACCGGAATGAAGTGGGCAGACTTGGTCAACCTGTCAACAACAACCCAAATGAAGTCATAACCACCCAATGTGGTAGGCAAACCCACAACAAAGTCCATAGTGATCCGCTCCCACTTCCAAGTAGGAATATGCATCCTCTGAGATATACCATCGGGACGCTGGTGCTCACACTTGACCTGTTGGCAAGTCAAACACCTAAAAACAAAGTTTGAAATATCTCTCTTCATCCCACACCACCAGTAATGCTGACTCAGATCATGATACATCTTCGCCGCTCTCGAATGGATGGAATATCGAGAACAATAGGCCTCCTCAAGAATCAATTTAGTTAACTCACCCGTCTTGGGCATACAAATACTGCCTCGGATCCGCAATACACCATCAGAGTCAAGGACACCCTCATTGGCTTCCCCTCTCAATACTTTGTCTCGAATGAGACATAACTTCTCATTATCAAACTGGTGCTCACAGATCTGCTAGACTAAAAAAGGTCGAGCTTCAATAAAAGCAATCATCCCATCACTCTCCTCTGAAATCTTCAATCAGACAAGACTGTTAGCTAACATCTGAATATCTCTAGCCAACGGTCTCTCCTCAATACTAAGCGCGGCAAGACTCCTCATGCTAGGAGTCTTCCTACTTAAAGCATCAGCCACAATATTGGCCTTCCCCGGATGATATAGAATGGTCACATCATAGTCCTTCAGCAACTCAAGCCACCTCTGTTGCCTCAAGTTCAGATCCCTCTGACTGAAGATGTACTGAAGACTCTGATGATCAGTGAAGATCTGACAATGAACCCTATACAAATAGTGATGCCATAACTTAAGTACAAAGGCCACGACTGCCAACTCCAAATTATGAGTAGGGTAGTTCTTCTCATGGGATTTTAACTGTTTAGAAGCATACTCAATCACCTTCCCCTTGTTCATCAATACACCACCCAAACCGACTCCTGAAGCATCACAATACACAGTAAAATCCACACCCTCCTCTGGTAAAGTCAATACAGAGGTCGAAGTCAACAAGGTCTTGAGCTTTTGAAAGCTCCCCTCACACTCATCAGACCATTAAAAACCCACACCCTGTCGAGTCAATTTGGTCAACGGTGATCCCAGAAAACTCCGAATCTCGATTGGAGAAGTAGGTCACGTCCAGCCTCTAACTGCCTCAATCTTGGCCGGATCTACTCTAATACCCTCATTGGACACCAGGTGTCCCAAGAATACCACAGAATTAAGCCAGAACTTAGACTTTGAGAACTTGATATACAACTTCTTTTCTCTTAACCTCTGAAGTACAATCCTCAAGTGTCAGACATAGTTCTCCTCAGTCCTGGTGTAAACCAAAATGTCATCGATGAAGACAATCACAAAAGAATCAAGGTATGGTCGAAACACCTCGTTCATCAACTCCATGAATGTTGCAGGGGTATTAGTCAACCCAAAGGACATCACTAGGAACTCATAATGCCCATACCGAGTCCGAAAAGCTATCTTAGGGATATTTGATGCCTTAATCTTCAATTGATGATACTCGGACCTCAAATCAATCTTAGAGAACAATGATGCTCCTTGTAGCTGATCAAATAAGTCATGAATATGCGAAAGAGGATACTTATTCTTCATTGTTACCTTGTTCAACTGTCTGTAATCAATACACATCTTCATAGTCCCATCCTTCTTCTTAAAAAACAACACAGGGGCACCCCAAGGTGACACACTAGGACGAATAAACCCCTTACTCAATAAATCATGCAACTGATCCTTCAACTCTTTCAACTCTGCTGGAGCCATATGGTAGAGAAGAATATAAATTGTCTTAGTGCTCGGCTCCAAATCAATAGCAAAATCAATATCCCTATCGGGAGGAACACCAGGAAGATCAGAAGGAGATACATCGAGAAACTCCTGAACCATGGGAACAATATCCATGGGAGGTGGTTCAACACTAGTGTCCAGAATAAAAGCTAAGTAAGATAAATACCCTATCTCCACTAGTCTCTAAGCACAGATAAATGAGATGACCTTGCTAGGATAAGAGCCACTAGTACCCTTCCACTCAACCCTCGGAACACCATGCATTGCTGAAGTCACAGTCTTAGAATTATAATCAAGAATAACATGATAAGGAGAAAGCCAATTCATACCCAAAATAACATCAAAGTCCACCATCCCCACAATGATTAAGTCTACCCAAGTGTCATACCCCGCCAAAGAAAAAAGACATGATCGATACACTCGATCCACCACTAAGGGCTCACCCACGGGTGTGGAAATATGAATAGGTACGGTCATGCTATCACATATCATATCAAATTCAGCAGCAAAATAGGTAGACACATAAGAGAATGTAGACCCTGGATCAAACAATACAGACGCAGATCGATGGCATACTGGATGATACCTGTAATAACAATATCATAAGTCTCCGCTTCGGGTCTCCCCGGGAAAGCATAACAGTGGCCCCGTCTACCACTTCCAGCCTGGGTGGTACCTCTACCCCCACTTTGTTGAGCTGCAGTGCCACTACTAGAAGCTCTACTGCCTCTACCTGACTAAACTCTGCCTCGACCTCTACCTTGTGGTACCGGTGGTCTAACCTGAAATGAAGAATTAAGTTGGGTTCCTCCACGACCCCTTTGAGAAGTACACTGTCGCATCAGGTGAGCAGGATCTCCACAAGTAAAGCAAAATCTCTGACTCAGAAACTGCTGTGCGGATCCTGAAAACCCACTATAATTACCTCTCCATGTAGGTCACTGATATGAACTGTACGAGCCCTGACCCACTGTATAAGAACTCCGAGGCAGGTAACCATCGTCGAATGTCGGCATCGATGCATGAATGGGTCCCCTATGCTGAAAGAAACCACCTCCTCTGTGTGACGCCCTGCCTCCAACGGAGGCACTATGAAACTGACATAATGTACGGGCCCTCTTAGGGTCCCCGAACTCCTCTCTCTCCATTAATTCCACCTCTTTAACACTGCTCACAATGGATTGAAAGGATGCCCCCTCTCGAGATGCCCTAAACACAACCAATCTAATAGAGAAAATCAACCCCCTCACGAATCTATGGATCCTCTCAGTCTCGTTGGAATAATGGCCAAAGAATGCCTAGACAACTGACGAAAACGAGCCTCATACTCTGTAACGAATAAGTCGTCCTGTCTCAGATTATCAAACCTCAAACGACTCTCTTCTCTTACGTTCCAAGGATAAAACGATCATGGAAGGCACTGGAAAATATCTCCCAAGTCACTGGGGGAGATCCAACTGGCAAAGACCTTGAATAAGTTCTTCACCACTCTCTCGCTGGCCCACGAAGTTGGAGTGTAGCATACCGAACCCCATGTGACTCAACTGATCCAACCACCTCTAGCAACTCTCGGCCTGTAGTCAGAAACTCATGAGCGTCCTCACTCTTCCCACCCTGAAACTGAGGTAGGTCCATCTTTCGAATTCTCCCATACCTACGCTACTCATCCTCTATCAGAACAACCAATGGTGCACCTTGACCCCCAACTGCTGGTGCAATATCATTTTCAACCACGGGATCCACTGGTAGCTGCCCCACCGCATCCTGAATAACTGGAGCTTGCTGTTGCTCTTGGGTCTGAGCCCCCTCTCTAGTCTGAGAGTCCTGTGGTGTGGCGGTCGCACAACCACCCTGAGTAAAGCTCTCAAGCACACTTAACACCCTCGATAATGTATCCTGAAGCAAAGGTGTGGTTGCAGGCTCCGGAGGAACCTGGTTCTCTCTGTCATCAATCTGAGGCTCTGGAGAGACCTCTCTAGCACGACCCATCACTGGTGCTGCTCCACGGCCACGACCTCTGGCTAGTGTCATTTCATGAGCACGACCTATAGCTCGGGCTCTACCCCTACCCTTAGCTGGTGCCTTAACAACTGCCTCGGGAAGTACCTCCCATCTACCACTAGTAACAATAGCTCTAGTCCTCGTCATCTGTCAAAAAGAACATATGATAGCTCAGTACTAAAGAAGGTAACCACGTACGATGAGAAAAAATGAACCAAAAGGAAGTTTCCTAACATGTCTCATAACCTCTCAGAGATGAGTACAGACGTCTCCGTACCGACCCTTGAGACTCTATGTAAACTCGGCTTATAAACACGTGAGACCTATGAACCTGGGCTCTAATACCATTTTGTCACAACCTAAAAATGGATGTGATGGCACCGTCTTATCCCACTAAGACAAGTTAGCCTAAAATCCAATCATTTCGATAAAGTGCGGAAATAAACCAAAAGTCCAATAATAATTACTAACACGAATAACAAGTCAACTTAATTCGATCCCCAAAACCTGGTTGTCACGTGCACAAGCCTCTAATGTAAATACTAGAATTGAAATGAAATACGCAAGTCTCAAATGACGTTGTCTTTCAAGTAAAAACAAAATCGTAAACAAGAGTAAGAAGGTCCGCTGAGATGACAAACAACTACCTCACAAATCTCCACAGAAAGCCTCAGAAACGATGGGAGTAGAAGGTATTATGAAGACCGGGATCATAACATACAAAAATGTAGAAGCAAGGTGTGAGTACCAAACCACACGATGCTCAACAAGTAAACTTGTAAAGACAAGCTAAAGGGACAGAATACGGGTACTTCTTACACCCCATCCGAACCTCCACGACTACAACCTGCATAAAACTAGCCCAACCTACCAGTTCACAGTTTACAAAGCACACAACTCAACAACAACACTCTAACAAATTACATATCCTCCGCAACAAACTCAATATTCATCAATCGCAACTTTAACAGAAAAGCACTCACAAGATCAACAACACACAAGATCAAGTTCATCAATGATAAAAATGTGTAGTGCAATGAAGTGCAATGTCAGGTATAATGATGTATGTATGACCTAACGATACACACCCGTTGTCTCTCAGTCCGGGACCCATGGGGTACATATCTGTCCATGCATCCATCGCGGTGCGCGACACGTCCCTCGATAATAGTATCCATCGCGATGCGCGATATGTCTCTCGATATATAGTATCCATCGCGGTGCATAATACGTCCCTCGAAATAGTACATCCTCTTATCACATAACACTTATCACAACCATGTCTCAAAACCAATGCAAGTGACATGTTCACACAAATAATGAGGAGATGACCATTTTCATAACAAGGCACAATTCACAACAATGCAACCGTGATACAATATCAACAATTAAGCAATAAGCCTTCAAATCATTCTCAAACATTACACACCAACAATTACTCACATTACCTTTTTATTACCTTTTTTTCATCATTAGAATTATTCAACATGTACAAGTTAACCCATCACCAATTCTCATTACTCTAAACACATATTACAAGGAAATACTCGAATTCCATACACTTAACAAGGGTTTAGAAATCCACTTGCCTCAATCAATCAAGAATTCACTCCGAGACTTGAGTTTTCCCCTTCCGTTGAACTTCCAAATCAATGCAATCTATTCAAGTATCAGAATAAGATTTCGAAACTAACAACACCCAACTTTATAATCAAGTTCCTAAGCTTCAAGCCTAGGGCTAAGTCCCAATTCTTTTCCAATATCCTAAAACTAATGGTATTTATATAAGATTATACCCCTAATGGTATTTATAATTACCTATTTCAATATAGAAAAACTTGAATTATAACATGGTAATTATAAAAAAAATATGAAATCGAAACCACTTACGGAACGATACTTAAACTTGAACTAATAGCAGAACGTTGTTTTGTGCATTTACTCTATAATATACTATCCTCCAATGATTGGTCATAATTACTCTATAATTTATCCACTAAAATTTGCTAACAAGTGACCCATAAATGATATTAATGGGGTAATTTTGAAAAAATTAAAAATGAATTAATGGGGTAATTTTGAAAAAATTAAAAATGAATTAATGGGGTAATTTTGAAAAAATTTGTGGCTTGAAAAAGGGAGCAAAAAATTGTGGGAATCAAAAGTTGGAGAAGAAGAAAAGGATGGGAGAGATTTATGGCATGAAATCAGGAAGTGATAAACATGGGTTTGGGGTGTGGGAGTTATGTATCCGGCAGTTTGTATTTCACTCAAAAATAAGGAAATTTGAAAAAATTTAGAACTAGTAGGGAATAATGGAAATTATGGAAAAAAAAAGATGTATATATAAGTAATTTTTCCTTTTTTTTTTACTCCTCTTAGACCCTTTTATTTTCTGTTAATTCCAAGACCAAAATCAACCCAAATTGCAGCCCAACCCACTTCTTTTTGTAATAAGAAACCTATCTTAACAATACCCATCAGCAATACACCAAAACCAAACGACCCACCAACAGTACAACACAGATGCGTACAAGTTTACATGGCATAATTTTTTTTCCCATGTCACATTTTTGTAATGATAAATTTAATTAGTTGAGTAATTTTAATAATTCAAAGGCCTAGATTGAGTAATCTTATTGATACAAAATAATATTAAATGACTTTGTTAGAGAAATTATCATTATTGAGTAATCTTTTGAGATATTAACTCTTAGCAGTTGTTTAATGACTTGAAAAGTTCATAATAATTAGAACTTTGTCAGGAACCAACAACCTAATATAGAAATGTAGGGTTCCATTATCTTCGTGAAAACTTCGCCAATTAATATATCACTGTAACACCCCAGAAAATTTTCGAACTAAGCCTCAAACCATCCTTCGTTTTGAGTAGGATTTTACCATGGAAATTAAAGTTTCTTGAGTGTAAAGGTCACTAGATGTAGCACCTTGAGTTCCAAGAAGAACTAAAGAGAGTCCATTCAAGTCATTCATAAGTTCCTATAAGTTTTGGGTCAACTTCAAATGATCATAAATTTCAGTACAAGATGAGCTGGGTGGGCTATAAGGTACCCAATGAAAGGTCTTTGAATTATCTTTCCAACGCCGCCGAGTTTCCTAAGTTTCGAGTTAGGATGAGTGAGATATCTCCTTTTGAAGTCAGGTTGTCCAGTTAAGGAAAGTTACCCAAAAATAGTGAGAGGTATATTGGTCTTTTCCTCACCCAATAAGATTTAATTCATTTTTGGTACTATTTTAGGGGTATAATCCTATTAGGTTGAGTTTTATAATCCTAAAATACGCTTAGGGTTTTAGTTGTGAGTTCAAGAAGAGAAAAGAAGAGAAAAGAGGAGAGGATCAAGCGTTCGTCGAGATTCTTGCGTGTTGTTGCGGATTTTCGCCATGGGTTTGATCCCTAAGAGGTATGTTAGCTTCCATAGTGTTGGGTTAGTTCACCCACACGCCAATCATGTTATTTTTCAGCGAAATTTCATTCTTGGAAGTTGAAAGATTAGAGTTCTTGATAGGTGTTCTTGAAGTTCATTCTAAATCTTGTTGTGTTGGGGTTTTGATGATTTCTTTAGATGAAATTTAGTGATTTGAGTGTTATTTTGAGTAGATTAGAGTGTAAATATGTTAAGTAATTGAATCCAAGTGATTGGGGAAGAAACCGTTCGATTCTAGGCGAGTTAGGGTGAGAAAACGAGCAAAGAAAGTCATCGAAGTTTTCTGGGTTGGGGCCTGGTGTGTCACGCCAGCTAGAGCACCCCAACCAATCCTCTGAAATTTAGGGGCTGGCGCTCCGCGCCACTCAGAGCTCTAGGGTCGCCTTTCCCCACCCATTTTTCATCGTTTCGTCCGTTTGAGTTCTTTCAAAGGGTACCTTTACTCTCTTTTGATTCTAAACACTCTAAACTACTTCTAAACACCTAGAAATCATTCATAACATGATCATAACCTTGAATTCATAATTCAAATTCAAGGTAGAGTTAAGAGTTAAGTTTTGAGAATTCTTTCGAACATTCTAAGAAAATCCCTTGAGTCCTTTTGTGGAGTCTTTTACAACTTCTAGTAACTTGTTCCAAGACTCTAGTAAGTGAGCATGAGAGTGAGGAGAATGCATTCATGAGTCTACTTTGTCATCATGAGATCCTTCATATCATTAACCATAACTCTTGAATTCATAATTCACATTCAAGAGAGAGTTAAGTTTTGAGTAAGTAAGTATGAGAATGAGAAGATTCTTATACATGAGTTCCTTATTGATATTTTGACCCCTGAGTCGAGTCGTTCATGCCCATAACTTCCGCATGAACTCCATAAATTGAGTACCTTTGAGAGGAGTAGTATCTTCAAGTTCTAAGTCTTGACTATTGAGTTCCTAATCCCCTTTGAGATTATATTTCTAATCATGGGACTATGACATTTTACTCATGAAGTACTAGAGTTGAATTGTTCATGCCCATAATTCCGCATGAACCCTATAAGTCGAGCAGTCTTGAGATAAGAAGTATCTTTGAGTCCTTGAGTTGAGTAGTTCATGCTCATAATTCTGCATGAACCCTCTGAGTTGAGCATTCTTGAAATGAGTAGTATCATTGAAGTTCTTGAGTTCCAAGTATGGAGTTCTATCTATGGTTATTGAAAATCTTGCATTGAGTAGTTCACGTCCATAATTCGGCATGAACCATATTTTAAGAAGTCTTTTACAAATGTTTTAACTTTGTTTTAAGACTTAAGCTTTGAAGTTGAGTAAAAAGTAAGAGTAAATTTCATTTTCTTTAAAATGATATATGGGAACTTAGTATTCCCAAGAGTAAATGTTTTCACATTTAAGATGAGAGGAAACTGAGATTTCCAAAATAGTTTTGAGCAAGAAAGGGAACATCGATTCCAAGAGAGCTTTTAAGCTAAGTTTTGAGTAATTATCTCAAACCAAAGAAAGAGTTTTGTTTTAAAAACATATGAGCTAAGTATATTTTTGGGAGTAGTATTGAGCACCGATATGGGGATGCGAGTTCATAATAACTCAAGTCTCCATAAATCATGTAGCCATCATGAGTAGAAATGATCATACTTTTTAGATGATTCCTTAGTGCTTTTTAGCATAGACTAGTGGATCCATTAGTTAAGGTGTTCTATATGACGGCAAAGTATAGGACAGTTCTGGCAGCATGGGCAAGACGTTGTATTATCACTTAGGCTCATAGTGGTGGTTGTAGGTTAGAGAAACTCCCACAAAGTTATATTATATTTTTATATACACATGTACACTGAGTATTATTGTATTTTTCAATACATTAAGTTGTTATCTACAGTTTTACAACTTTCCAGATATATTGCATATTTTACTATTACTTTATCCTTGAGTATCATGAGTTAAGTATTTCAAGTTGAGTACCTTCGAGTTGAGTGTCTTGTGTTAATCTGTGCTTCGCTGTGTCAAGTACCTTATTGTTGAGTTTCACTGAGTTGAGAATATTATTACTGAGTTAAGTATCTTATCCTTGAGTACTTCTGAGTTAAGTAAGTTTGAGTATCCTTGAGTGTTCCTTGAGTTGAGTAAGTTTGAGAAGACGTAAGTATATTTCCCTTTTATCAAGTTTCAAGCTTATGTTTATGTTTTAGAATTCCCCTTACATGTTCGTACATTCCACGTACTGAGCCATTTGGCCTGCATCTTTTCATGATGGAGACACATGTATTCAGGATCATCAATAGGAGATTCGTTGATACATCCGGGAGTTCGAGTTAGCTATGGTGAGCCTCCTTATTTCCGTAGGATTTCGTTTACTTTTCAGTTTAGTCAGGATGTCGTGGGTCTTGTACCGATTTCCATCTTAATCAGTTAAAGGCTTCATAAATAGTCAGTATAGTTGAGAAGTTTGTATTATTTATTTTATTAAATGTTTTAAAGACTTACGTTGCCTATTTTATGGCGAGTTGAATAATTTATTTTATTTAGAGTTTTCTTTTGAGTTAAAGCTTTCTTTTTAATTTTCATGAATATTTATTCAGTTTTTAAGCTTTGTATGCTTGAGTTAGTCTTTCGCTTAAAGTCTGCCAGGATGAGGGTTCACTTGGGGACCAACAATGGTTCTCGAGTGCCGGCCACGTCCAGGGTGTAGGCTCGGGTCGTGACAAACTTGGTATCAAATAACAGAGTTCAAGTGTTCTAGGGTGTCTATCAAGCCGTGTCAGTAGGATCTTGTTTATGGTTGTGAGGCCCCCACTTCTATAAATGAGGGACTGTAGACATTTAAGAAAGTTTCCCTTCTTTCATACTCTTAATCGTGCAATAGAGCTAAGTCATAGAGATTTATTCATCATCGTGCGTTTCTCAGATTCATTCGACTACCCATCATACTAGAGGTGGTTGAACAGAAAAGTCATTCCTTTATCAACGAGTTGTTCTTAGCAGAAATCTTGAGAAAGTCATGATACTGGAGAAGGGATTGAGAGAAGCCCAAGAGTAAGTTAAGTGTTCAGTTTCAGAGGAATGCACCCATAGTCATATGAATCGTGTGTTTGAGCTAAAAGTGAGTTGTACTCTTTTCCCTAAGTCTTGTTTAAGCTAAGATCCTTATGAGGAAGCATGTTTAGAGCTTGGGTAGTATTTTCACTCAAAGAGGTAGCCTTAGTTACGAGATCATGAGCAGTAGTAAAGAAAGTACCCAAAGTTAAAAGAAAGTATGTTGAGGTTTAGTAATCTTAGAAAGGGAGATAGTGATGCGGCAAGCTATGTTATTATAGTCATACACCTAGTAAGTTTTTGATGAGGAGTTTTCCCTTATGGGTAGAGTAAGAGTTTCTAGTCAAGATGAGATAGAGTATATAATTTGTTAACTAGAATAAAGTTGGTGTCGATGTGCCATCGTATTAGAGGAGACTAAATTCATGTGTTGAATAAGAGAGCAGAGTATTCATAAAGTGATAGATCTAAGCTAGGCTTATGATTTGTTTGAGAGGGTCATGATGTTCATAAGGTTATAAAACTGATCAAGTAATGAGGTATAGTATAGTAGGCGAGTAATTGTATTGATATTCGGCTTTAGTAATGAACATTAAGCTTGAATTTGAGATGAGTGTCATGATCCAAAGAATGGAAACATGAGGGTGATGATGTTGTCTTGAGATTTGATCTAAAAGACTTCAGGAATTGAGATGATAAGCTGCAATAAATATGAGTGGTACAAGTAAGAAACCCTAACCTTTAGATAAGGGGAGTAAAGTGTGGCAAAGTGACAAGAGTAACAAGAGCATTAAAAGGTGTACATAGAGGGTATGTAATCAGAAGAGGTTAAAAGATACACCTTAGCAAGAGGTCTTAGTACCTGCTTATTGAGAGTTCGGTAGTCATGAGATAAACTTCTCCCGAGTGTTGAGTAAAAGAGATATAGACCAGTTAGAGATGATGGAATAGATCCATAACTTTCAAGTATCACCTTTAGACCTAAGGGGGAGATGATAAGATGAGAAATCAAGTCAAGTGTTGAGAATTTCTTAAGGAGCTGGTTAGTAGGAGTCCATGGTGTTGCTAGAGTACTAAGCTTGAATGTGGTGGTAAGGAGTAATAATCTTGGGATGAGATTCCCTATCGAGGTATAGAACCCGAACTTAAGGATTTCGGTTAAGCTTGAATATAGTAAGAGCATACCATTAGACTCAGACCTTAGTAAGAGTAACCCCGTTACATACCCAGTCCAGCCGTCATTCGAGGACGAATGATCCCAAGAGGGAGATATTGTAACACCCCATGAATTTTTCGAACTGAGCCTCAAACCATCATTCGTTGTGAGTAAGATTTTACCAAGGAAATTAAAATTTCTTGAGTGTAAAGGTCACTAGATGTAGCACCTTGAGTTCCAAGAAGAACTAAAGAGAGTTCATTCAAGTCATTCCTAAGTTCCTTTAAGTTTTGGGTCAACTTCAAATGACCATAACTTTCAGAACAATATGAGTTAGATGGGCTACAAGGTACCCAATGAAAGGTCTTTGAGTTATCTTTCCAACGCCGCCAAGTTTACTAAGTTTCGAGTTAGGATGAGTGAGATATCTCCTTTTGAAGTTAGGCTGTCCAATTAAGGAAAGTTACCCGAAAATAGTAAGGGGTATTTTGGTCTTTTCCTTACCCAATCAGATTTAATTCATTTTTAGTACTATTTTAGGGATCTAATCCTATTAGGTTCAGTTTTATAATCCTAAAATACGCCTAGGGTTTTAGTTGTGAGTTCAAGAAGAGAAAAGAAGAGAAAAGAGGAGAAAAGAGGAGAGAATCAAGTGTTCGTCGAGATTCTTGCGTGTTGTTGCGAATTTTCGCCATGTGTTTGATCCCTAAGAGTATGTAAGCTTCCTCTAAATCACCTACGTGCCTTGTATATTCTCATAATTGTTTTTGTCATCTTTTGTTGAGTTTTTAGTATTTCGTAGGATGATACAAATGCTTAAATATTTCTTTATGTGTACTTATATATTGGATTTATTTCAGCATCTACGTAGACACACATTCTACTTGGTGAATTGATTTTGAAACAATAATCTCTGTTATTTGAGTAAGTGTTTGCAGTTTTATTGAAGAAAATCCTACTGAATGAGATACAAACTTTATCATTTTAGCCTTGTAGAAATCCTATCATAAAATTGTATTGTATGGGTTTCATATCACTGTTACTTCTACTGATAATAAATTTATTTATTAAAATGGCTAATATCAATGAAGTAGTCAGTCGTGTTGTATGTCTATATTTCTTAACTATTTTTCTTAGCGTAATATCATTAATTATGTTGTTTCCAGGATGCTGTAGTGTCTAAGATAACATCAGCATCTCAGCCTGTAGATGAATCTGCTGAGTCTCCAAAAGTTGATTATTCAAAAATTTACATGGATGAAGTGGGTGTTAGGGTCTTGCCCTGATTTTCTTACCATAATTTAAGATTTATTTTTCCTTAAAGAAAAGACAAAACATTACCATAAACGTTTTTACTTTTCTTGAAAGGAAAATGTAATATTCTTTCATAATGGTTTATTCTCTCCTTTTAGGACTCTTTTTCTAGTAAGAAAAGGTTTTAGGACTCTATAAATATAGGTTTGTTTCTTCTAACACAAAAACAATAACATCCACAATGTAGTCGTTTAAGATTCTTGTTTATGGAGAGATTTATTCGCTCTAAAGTTTCAATGTTTTTCTTTATATTAGTTTTGATATAATAATATTTTGATTTTTAGTATAAGTTTTTGTTATCTGATTTATCAACTATATGATTTGCAAATTATAAGCTTCCGCATGACGCCCTAATCACCCTTCAGAACCCAACAGTGGGTGGGGTTAAGAAGGCATGCATCTATGGCCTTGGTTCTCAAGCAGTTTACTATAAGAATGTTGGTCCATCATCTTCACGACTTCAAGATCATGATTTTCACACTCGAGTAAAGGAATGTGTCCAAGAAATGAAGGAGGAGATGAAGCATGAGATGAGAGAAGAGATCAGACATGAATTGCATGAAGAAATGAAGCAAGAAATGCAAAAGCAAGTTGACAAGATTCTCCAAGACCTTTTGTCAACCCTCATAGCAGGACTATACACCGCCAGCTTAGAAATGACTTTGCCATCAAGTAAATGATACGAGTCATATTTAGATTATTTAAACTATTTATTTTAGACATATTTGTGTTGTTTATGCACTTATTTAAATTTATTTTAAACTATCTTAGACTGTTTTGTTAGTTCAAGTTATGATTTATAGAAGTCTCATTGTTTTTATTTTGTTTTCATTCCCCTTTAGATTTTTAAAAGCTATAAATTAATATAAATGAATGAATTAAAACTTGGGGAACTTTCACATATAGCCACTCAAAAATAGCTCAATTACTCTCCATAGCTATAGTTTGATAATTATAATTCATAGTTATATGTTATAGGGAGGAGAGAGGCGAGCGAGACTAGGAGAGAGAGGAGAGAGGAGAGAGGCGAGAGAGAGGGGGCAAAGAGTGGGAGAAAGGTGAATTGTATATGTATATAGGTTAGATAATTGTATATTATACATATATATTTGTATATATGGCAAGCGAGATTGGGAGAGGGAGGAGAGAGGCGAGCGAGAGAGAGCAGAGAGTGGGAGAGAGGTGAATTGTATATGTATATAGGTTAGATAATTGTATATT
>JAJOOR010028065.1:0-24623 GCA_036250505.1 Solanum acaule | reverse complement strand
TTTAAGATATATATTCTTTTTTGAAAATATATTAATTAATAAACATATTTTCTGTAACTAATATTATGAAAAATTAATTGATTTATATTTTTTCAAATTAATATATTTCAATTGAATTGATCGTAACAACTAAAAGTATAAAGTTTCTACGAACATCGTGAAATGCATGTTTGATAAAAAGAATAATATATAAATAAAATGTCATAAATTATTAAATGTTTGACAAAAATATAATCTATCAAGTCTAATTTAAAAAATGACGTGCATTGTAAATTCAATATTACTAAAACAAATGAAACTGAAAATATAACATAGGTTATAAATTCAAAAAAAAAATTAACATAATACTCTTATAACAAATTTCAACATAGCAATAAATATGATTTATTTTTATTTTTTCTTAATAAAGAAAACGTAAGTCTATAACCTTACTTAACAATAAATTCTATTTTAATTTAAAAATTAGAATACTAATAAATTATGCTAATGAGAAAATAAGCATAGCATAAAGAAATAGATGATACGAGAAAATTACATAGAATCGCGTAAAGTAAGGTTGAGAACAAGAAGAAAATGAAATATAATAATATAAAATAAAAAATAAACTTTTACAAATTTTTAGAATAATAAAAATTAAAAAAAGAACTCAAAATAATAGAAATAAAAAAAATTAAAACAAAAAAATAAAAATAAAATAAAAAAGTAATCAGGTGGTAATTACACCACGTAATTACCAGCAATTCACAGCCTCTGCCTGTGTATTGTAGAGTGTAATTACCCCTGCCAATTACACCAATTACCTGCTGACCAAGTAATTACCTGTCCTTCTAAACAGGACAAGACAGTGTAATTACGCCAATTACACCAAATCCAATTACCAGAGTGTCCTTCCAAACAGGCCCATATTGTCTATGCAACTTCATTTGGTCTCGTCATAGCCGCGCATTCATGTTCGTTCGATTGATAGCACTATTCAAGTCATTAGTATTGATCGGGAGTGAGACTTAAATTTTGCAAAAGAATAGCTACTTTCAACACACGAGAGGTGGCAAGAATGTGTGCAAAATTCAAAAAAATTCGGAAGGGTCAAAATCGTTTTTGTAATTTAAAACAAAAGAGAGCCATGAGCTCAAACATCCACAAAAAGCAGTGTAAAAACAATTTTAAACAGAACAGCCCAAATATATACAAAACACGAGTTGCAAATAGCACATAAAAGGTGAGCCTCACCCCGCCACAAATAAAAGCAATTTGTCCTCAAATGCAATTAACACAGAATCTGAAAGGAAGAATAAAGAAAAACAGAAAGGGAGGTAAAGAGGGGATCCTGTCTAAGTAGTCGCTCCATATTTTTGGGCATCAGTGCTCGGAGTAACTTCCAGAAGGACCGGCTCCACTGGATCTAGTAGCAGGACTCTTTGCCAAGGAAGCTTGCACAACAACGTTTATCATAATTTTTTCAAGTTCGGCTATGTCGTTCGTGCAACTCCCTCAATCATCTCTGCATCCATCTCTTCCTCTGAGTCAAGGTCGATTATATGCTTTGCTCTATCCCCATGTCCAGTGGTGGTCTGGGGCATTGCAGATAGGTCTGGAGTCTCATTTGTTCCAAAAATCATGGACGTATCGGTGAACTGTAAGTGGTTTTCATCTTTTCGCAGCTCAATAATGGCATCTTTTAAAGCTGCCACCTCATTTGTTGCCCCTTGTTTGTGCTCACACACTGCTATCTTGGCCGCTAGGGTGTTAATGATCGTGTTCAGAGGTGTCACAGCATCAGCTAGGGGTAATCTGGATCATGCTTGGAACAGAGGCCTCTAGATTGGCAGCCCGACGATCAGCAGAAAGGACGAGCTGTCCCATCCGAAGTAGGGAAACCTGGGTGAGTGGAGGTTGGGAAATAGAAGCAACAACATTAGGTCTGGGAGACCTTGCAGCAGCGGAAGAATCTGGAGGTGCCTCTGCAGGTGATGATTTTGTGCTTCCTGACTCCACCAATGCTGCCTTCTTCCTTTCTGCTTGATCCTTAAGGTACTCAGCTTCGATCCTCCAGATATTAGTAGAGGTTGTGGGCATTATTTCCACATCTCTCTTGGCATCTCGAGGTACCCGAGCTTGTTTTCATAATGTGGTGATCAATACTGGGAACAAAAGTGAGGTTTTGCTCTGCCTTGCACGCATAAGTATCTCTGAAGCGATGATTTCTCCCAAGTTTATCCGCGTTTCCTCTATAATGAAACCCAGGCAAGCTGCCTTGGCAAGGAGAAGAATCGACTCATTATGGGATGGCATGATTGTGCTGCTGATGAAACTAAACCAGAACCTTGCTGCTATGTTTAGCTCTTTCTTTTCAATTGGATCTCTTTCTGCCAGCCATTTTGGAGTCTCGTCTGAAATTAGTGGGGCTAACCACTTTTTCATCTCATCCATTTTCTTTGTTCTGATCAAGTACTAGCAGTGATTTCCAATATTCGTGGACATGCCCAAAACTACGTTAATCGCCTCACTATCACACTTCACCCTCCTGCCTCTAAAAACCACATAGTCTACTTCTTCGAAGGTTGCTGCTAGTTGTTTTTTCTGGGGTATTAGTGCACTATATGCACCATAGAACTCTCTTACCCAGTTTGGAATATAAGGACCACGGGGCTTGGTGAAAACATGGAACTTATGGTATCTCAATCATTCAATTATCTCTGGGTGTCTGTCTATAACCCCGTCTATGGACAACCGTTTTTCCTCCAGAATTGTCCTCAGTCCCTCAGCTTTTACTCGATTTGTTGACTTAGGTGGAGGACCATGTACTGGAGGCGCTAATATCATTGCCTGCTCTGGAACTGGGGATGTAGGAGTGGTAGGCTGGGTATTCCTGATCATGGATGGATCATTCAGCTTCATCGTTTGCCGCTCAGCCATCTGTGCGATTAACAGATCATCCTCATCAAAACCCACATTTTCACTGTCAGATTAGTTGGGGTCATTTCTCTAAAAGCCTTCACTGTCAATGCTTGCATCTGATAGTTCAAGGATCTTGTCCTTGCCCTTGCCTCTCCTACCAACTGTGGAAAGTTTAGTAACCTTACTTCTGAATGCAGCTGCATCCTCGTTGATTTTAATCCCTTTTGTTTTACCTTGAGGTGACCTGCTATCTCTTGCAACTTTAGTTCTAGCCATTTCTGCAAAGAATTTGGGAAGAAGTTAGAATGGCTAAATCAAATTCATAGGGACGCATTTTCAGACTGTCTCACCGAATAGATCGACGATTTTCCTAGTTGCTTTGACGAGCAGTGCTTTGTCTACTGAGAGTCACAGTGCAGTAAAGGAAAAGGGGTACAGACAAGGGGTGATCGAGGATGCTTTCGGCGATTCGCTGAATGTTTTTGGCGATCTGAAACTTCTCGCCGAAATCTACAGAATCCATGTCTAAAGTAGCATGGAATTAAAGGTGATATGGGGTCAATAGGCAAACCGCTGAGTGATTTGGCAAGCTCGGCCTACCTCGCCAATCAGCCCATCGTGCCTACTTCCCATCTATCTCCTCGATTTTAACCCGCAACCCCAGAAAACAAAATCAGAAATGCACTAGATCAATCAAGATTACAGTTTTTCTCTTTGCTCAACTTAAACAGTATGCAAGAGTACGTCATAAAATTTCATTCATGTAAAATCATCATAACCAGATTTCAATAATTAACGTAGAATGGTTGGATTAGAAAGTCAGGAGAGGCACTTGAGTAGTCTAAAGTTGTCACTAAGACACAGTACACAACATGGGATAAAATTTCTTACAGTGAGAGTATAATTATCACAATTAAATGTAGAGTTTTGAGGACTAACCTTTTAGTTAGATCAAGTCAAGACTGTGATGTTATGTAGCAGAATAGTACAGATCCAAGCACTACTAAATCAGTTAAAATACTCAAGAGATACAAAAAGTTTTGAAAATATTAAATAGGTGTGATGTTGCAAAAATTGAGATTGAAAGAATGTGAAATAGGTTGAAAGTCAAAACCCGTGGCCTTATAGAAACCATTCAGATCTCACCCATTCGGCGATTCGCCGAGTGTTTATCTATCTCGCCAAGTTTTACAGGACCTTCAGTTAAGGTGAGGATCCAAACGGCGGTCTTTGTCGAGGTCGCTGATCTAGTCGGTGATTCACTGATGTGGCATTGTGTAATTTATCCTGTACTTTCCACAAACTTTCCATGCCCAATCCTACAAAATCAAGACACCTTTATTTTAATCATAACATACTATAAGCATTTAAGAGTTTTGGGTTGCCTCCCAAACAGCGCCTTAGTTAATGTCGTGGCACGACATAAATCAATACTCAAACTCCAGTTTTGGGGTTAGCCTTGGTATCACCAGGAAATCCCCCATTTTGTCTCTAGCAACTGGACAACTCTGAAATGAGACCAAATCATCCGCTTCTTTCCTTCAATGTCTTCCTCCATTTCTTTGAGCTCTCTATCTTGCTCAGTCACTTTGTAGAGAATGATTGAGAGAATTCCCTCAAGACTTTTAACCTCATTGTCCTTGAGACTTTTTCGCTCATGAGGAGGAATGTATTTATCCTTCCTCTTACACTAGACCTTGATCTTCACCATCTTTTTTGCCAACTCATTCGTCTGAGTCATTAGGGTGGCCAAAATGAAGCCCTTTTCTACTTCTTGATTAATCTCAGCCATTTGATTAAGCAGTTGAGTTGCTATCACATATGGTTGTTTGGCGATGCCTCCCAGAATGAGTTGGTCGACCAACTTCTTGTTTCCAGGACCAAGACTTCTGTATAAATAGTCTAGGAGAGCTATGAAAGGAATGTCATGATTTGGGCATTGCTTGATCAGTTCATTAAACCTTGCCCATGATTTGTGGATCCGCTCACCCTCCACTTGTTTGAAGGTGAGGATACGATCCCGAAACATCATTACCTCTAATGGGGGAAACTCCATTAGCTCTCGAGTATAGCTCGCCATGCTCATTCCATTTGTTTGGATACAAACAAACCAACAACAGAAAACTAAAAATAAAATTAGTATACTACAACTAATAGGCACAAGAATTCTACTAATCTAAGAATTCTCAAATAACACCACTCCCCGACAGCGGCGCCATTTTGATGTTTTGTGTAATCAACGACACAACTTCCAGTACGAGTGTCTACAATCGTGCAATAGTATAGTAACCCAACCAAAGGTTGGGGTCGTGTCCCAAGGGAGCGGTTTTGAGAATTAATAGAAAAATAAAATGAAGTTCTAACTAGTCATAGCTAAAGACATTAACGATGAAAAACATTGTATATCAAAGAGGGGGACAGAAAAGTGTCAAATAACAATATGGGGTTTTTATCACAAGTATAGCAAAACCAACAAATAGAGCAAGAAAATCAAGTATGGGGAAGAGTTCTTGAGGTGTGACCGCAATACAAGTTGAGATAAATAGTTGGGTACATGCTTTTGATAGGAAATTTGCAAGATAATAGTGACTAGGCTAACCTTTAGATGGAAATAAGTTCCCTCTCGGGCAACTTACCCTATTTCAAATGCATTCCTCTCGGACACCCATTTGCCACATGAAGACCAGCCTACGCCTTACCCCACTCACTCTCTCGAGTTGAGTGTAATGATATGAGACTAGGGTTCACCCTCTCGGGCTGAACCTCATGTCGACCCACTCCTTAGGCCATCAGTCAAGAGGTCTTAGGTTCGCGACCTCCCTCTCGGGCAAGCCAAAAACACATGGGTGGCTTTGTATTTGCAACTACAAACCTATTAAATTTAACCACAACCACTAGGTGAAATCACCATTCAACTACATCTAACCTATCAGCAAGCAAGACCCAACAATAATATCAACACATATTTGCTAAATCACACCCCAAGAATGGGGGTTTTTAGCCACACATCAAGAGAGAGAAATTTATACCTTCAATGATGTTGAAATCAAATGGATATAGAGAAATAAGTCTTGACTTGAGCAAAGAAAGAAGAATCAAAGAGACCCACTTCCAAATTGGAAGAGATGAAACCCTCTTCTTTGTCAAGATTTCAAAACCTTCTCCAAACTTGAGAGTAAAATAAAAAGTACTAAAATTATATTAAGAATCTGATATTGTCTAATAATACTACAAATTCTAATACTAAGCTATAACTCTCAACAAGTATTTATAGTTTTCAAAATCTGTGTTGCGGCGGATCATTCGACAACATTAGTTGGAATCACCGATCAACTCGGAGATTCACCCTTTGGTGTAGTTCATCGCCGTCTTGCACCATCCTTGGGCATTGTCGTGCTCTGGGTCCTTTGGCGACATAGTAGTGCTTCGCGAAACTCCTCGACGATGTGCCAACTGCTCTCTTTTTTTGTCGGCTTGATCCTTTCCTTCAGGGCTCAGCACACTGGAACAAAAGGCGAAGTGAGACCCTTCGGCGATTCGCCAAGTGAACTCGGTGATCCTCAGGCCTTCATTTTCTTGTTATTTTCAACCTTTTCGTTCCTTTTTGCGAAGTAGTGTCCATGCTTTCCTTCAACCTTCAAATTCCTGAAACTTAAAGGTTTTAATCAGATATTGAGATAAAATAAGCATTTGAGGACACAATTTCTATTAAAATACATCCCTAAATGAGTCCAATTTTCGGACTCATCAGTATGTTAAGAATTTTAGACTTTGTTGAAGAAAGTTTTTCTAATTAAAAATTAAAAATGAAATAGACAATGGGTAAGGACGAAAGATGGGGTTCTCATACCAATGGTGTAATGGGCATTGGTACGTGTATCGATGTTATAAAGGGAAAGTTTATTACAATAGAAAGACAGATTGTAATCCAAGAATGGCAAAGCATATGGGCATTACATGATGTATTATTAACTTGGTTTCTTTTGTGTTGTTGTGTTCCTTTATTGAACCTGTATAATTGTAATAGTTGAGGCGATTATATGTTATATTGATACTTGATTAATTGAGATGCATCATCAACCCTTTTATTGATATCTTATTGAGCACATGCATTGGCATGAGAGTGAGTATAAGCTAGGCATGTGAGATCATCTGTGCTGGAGATTATTTTATTTTATTATTACAAGTTGGACTCGTGGAGACCGTATATGCTGGGGATTGTTAGATATTATGATAGTGTGTTGAGATCGTCTGTACAGACACGTGGAGATCAACTGTGTCGGTATATGGACCTCGCGAGTCCCCTATGGGTCATAAATGCTCGATGTATTTCTGAGAAGTATATATATATATATATATGGTTGAGAGAGTACTTGGAACTTGAGGCATATCCTTTCATCGCGTTGCATTGCATTGCATCTCATTACATCCTTCATTCTTATTTCTTTATGTGCTTCATTGGTGTTTGGATAGTACATGCTATTTGATTTTCCCTATTTGATGAAACTTGACTGATAAGTATAATGCAGACTTGTACAATTAAATAATGATTTTCTTATTTACTCTTGTCACTACATTTTTATTGTTTTTCTATGAGATATGCTTCAAGCGTGTGGTTTCGTACTCATACTATACTTGTTGCACTCTTTTGTGGAGCAGATTGGATTTTGTATTCGAGCAGATTTTATGGAGCTTTCAGAGTTGAGCTTGAGTTATCTTGGAGTTGTGGTGAGCTTCTTGGCTATTTTGTAGCCCACACCTCCTTCTATGTCTAAGTTATTATTTTATTAGTATTCCGACAGGATATTCCTTACGTTTATGTTTGCGTTAAGTTCTAGACTTGCATCCTAGATTAGAATTCTTATACTTATGACACTAAATCTTGGGTGGTATTTCAGTTTTCCGATTTTTAAAATTTTGAAAGACTTAGTGTTCAAGATATTTTGTTTGTCACTTACTTTTCCACTTTAATTATTAAGTTGAATTAGTAAACTTATTGGGTTGGCTTACCTATTAGTTGTGAACATAGGTGTCTTCACGATTTATATTTTTGGGTCATGACAATTTCATAACAAAGCCCTAGGTTTATCGGTCTCATGAGTACAAGTGCAATATCAAGTAGAGTCTTGTGGATCAATATGAAGATGACCATACTTATCTTCGAGAGGCTATAGGACAATTAGGAAACTTTTATTCTTTCATTCTTTATTTTGCACACTTGACTTGGTTGAAATTCTATGCTTGTTGTCTCATTCTCTCACACATGATAAGGACTCGTGCATTCGTGATCAAAGATCAAAATATGGTACCCGCAACCATACCTATTGCTAGGTTTATTGAATAGGGTAGATGCAGGGGTGAGGTAAAGTTAGAGGTTGTGTTGCAGTACATTTGGCTAATATGCCTATCATTATCATTGATGAGTAAACAAATATTTGAAAATTTCAAGATGATGAATCCTCTGTCCTTTACTGGTAACTTCATTGAGAATATATATGAATTTATTGATCGTTGTCATGAGAGGTTGCATAATCTTGGATTTGTGGAGTCCTATAGAGTTTACTACACCGTGTTTCAAATGATTGGCCATGTCAAGCACTGGTAAAGAGATTACATTGATAGTAGGCCAACTGGATCATTTCCACTCTCATGGACTTAGTTTACTCACGTGTTTCTAGAAAATTTTGTTCCACACAGTAAAAAGGAGTGCAAGAGGGTGAGGGTATATTAGTCATTGAATATAAGGTTAAATTATATGGTTTTTACAGGCACGCTTCAATGATACTTCCCATTCAGAGGAGAGAGTGAGAATGTTTGTAAAAAGAGTTAATTATTCTGATTCGTATAAGAGTTTCTCAAGTTGCCACTTATGGTGCTCCATTGGAGAAAGTTGTAGATGTTGCCAAAGAGTTAGAGATGATTTTGACATGAGGGACTTGAGCAACGTGAGGGAAAGAGGGTATGTCATTCGAGTTGGATATGATGGAAGACAAGGTAGGTCTATTGGAAAGACCTACCTTATCTTCCATCTGATTGTGAAAGCACCTCTAACTCTATTGAATAAAGCAATGCCTCTGTAGGTATTGAATATGTATGAATTTATAGTCCATTTTCATTCCTCCTTATCGTATGGCACCGACCAAATAGAAGGAGTTGAAAGAGCAGTTGCAGGATTTGTTAAGCAAGGGGTTCCTTAGGCTGAGTGTTGATGAGTCCATTATTTGGACTCATTTAGGGCTTTATTTGGATAGATTTAATGTCCTCAAATGCTTATTTTGTGCCAAGAACTGATGTAAAATCCTTGTTTTCCAGGTATTTGGATTGAGGAACAAAGAATAGACACTAACGAGCAAAAAGGAACAAGGCAGCTGAAAGAACGAAGAAAAGAAGGCATGTTGATCGCCTAATCCATTGGGTGAATCGCCGAGTGGCTATTACCTCGCCTAAATTTCTAGAGTGCCGAGCCCTGAAGGAGAAATTCAAGTGTGCGAGAGAAAAGAGCGGTCGGCGAGTCTACGAACAGTTTCACGATGCAGTGTTAGATCACCCAAAGTTACAGAACTTGAGGATGCTGAAGGCCAAAGCAAAAAGGCTATGGAATTTACCAAAGGGCAGATTGCCAAGTTGATTGGTGATCCCGACTAAGTGTGTCGAATGACCCTTCGCAGCATATTTTTGGCGACTATAAATACATTTTCAAACATTATGTTTAGTATCAAATTTTATTTTGAACATTCATTAGAGTAATTTTGAGTTTGAACTGAGAGTATTGAGACAATATTTTCCTTAGCTTTGAAAAATTGAAGTTTTCCATTTTTGAGAAATTAGAAGTGGGTCTTTGAGATTCTTCAACCTTGACCTTTGTAAAGATGAAATTAATCTTACCCAGTTAATGGAAACATAATTTAATAATGATTTTTATCTTTTTATGATGTCTAGTTAAAATCCCAATTCTTGGGGTATGATTATGGGTTTATTTAGATTTTGGTTATTGTTAATTATTAGTGTAATTGATGTTTAAAAGTGATTTCAATCAGTGATTGTGGTTCAATTTAAAGGGTTGTAGTTCCAAATGCAACTCTACCTTCGTGTTTTTGGCTTGCTCGAGAGAGATGTTTTAAAACCAAGATTACTGATTTGATGGTCTGTGGGTATTGGGTTGTCATGGGTTCAACTCGAGAGAGTGAATCCTAAACCCTTTTCCACACATTCAACTCGAGAGAGTGAATGGACTAAAGTGTAGGTTGTTCTTAATTGCTGCTTGTTGGTGTTCGAGAGAAATCAACTTGATTCGAGTAAATTGTTCGAGAGAAAGTTTATCCCTACTAAAGTCTAGCTTATTCACTGTTACAGCTATTTACTAGTAGTTATAATCACGCACATATCTATATTTAGCCAATAATCCAACCACATCCCAAGAACCCGTCTCATTACTTGTTAATTCATGTTATTTGCTATTATTATAGCTGATAATTACAATCAAATGCCCCATGTTATTTGACTCTTGTGTCACTCTTAAATTTGAATTATGATTTTATTCGTAAATATATATTCCTATGATTGACTTGAACATATTCAAACTTTGCTCTTGATTCTCAAACACATACCACTCCCTGTGGGATTCGACCCCAACTCATTTAGTTGGGTTATATGCTGACTAAGGATCATTGACTCTTAGAACTGGATTAAGTGTCTTTGATAGCATTATTCAATCAAAATGGTGCCGCTGCCAGGGAGCGGTGTTGGTTGAGAATTTTTAGTTAAGTTGAATTTTGTTCTTGTTAGTTATAGTTGAACTTACTTACTTTAAGTTTTGGTTTTCTTGTTGCTTGTTCAGTAGGGAAATTTAGCTTATTTGGTAGCAATAGGGGCCAAATGGTTCACCCTCCATTGAGATTGATGAGTCTTAAGGATGACATTCTAGCCTTCAAGCAATTGGAGGGTGAGACCATGTATGAGTTGTGGCAAAGATTTAAGGACCTATTACAACGGTGCCCAACTCATGGAATTCCAGATAAGATGCTTCTACAGGGGTCTTGGCCCCAAAAATAGAATAGTGGCTGACCAACTTTCATCGGGTTGTTTGATTGGACAATCTTATGAAACAGCAGCCCAACTCCTTGATTGTGTGGCCAAGACCAACAAGGAGGCAGAAAAGGACCAACACTTGGCCACATTGTTTGGGCAGCTGGATATCTTGGCCAAAAAGGTCAAGGAACTGGAAGAAGTGTCCAAGAAGAAGGACAGGTACATCTCCCCTCACGAGCATCTAAAGACAAAGAAGCAAGAGGGTGGGTAAATTAAAGAGGTCCTCTCACTCATCCTCTACAAAGTCAAAGAACATGACAGAGTGTTGGAAGAGATAAGAGAAAATGTCTTGATGCTAAATCAGATGGCAACCTCTCATTCCATGTTCATTCAACTACTGGAGTCCCAAATGGACCAAGTGTTGTCTTGTCTCTACCCAGAGCCAGAAGAGGGAATTCCTTATGAAAATAAAGGAAACTCCACTAATGGAATTAAGTGGGGACTTACGTCGTACCACGGAGTTAACTAAGGCACTTTTTGGGAGGCAACCCAAGAGTTTATCGCTTTATTTTTGTTTTATAAATAATCGTGTGTTGATTGTGCAGGTTGAAGTACGGAAAGTGTTTGAAAAGTGCAGGTTGGCGAGGCAAAAGTCCAGTCGGCGATCCCGACTTAAACCATCGTTTGACTCAAAACATTTTTATATTGGAGTCTGTAAAACTCGGCGAGCCCAGGAGCATATTGGCAAATCGTCGATTGGGTCGGCGATCACGACTTTGACCATTGTTTGGACCCCTACAATAACTGGAGCTCCTGTAAAACTCGGCGAGGTAAGTGCCCTCTCGGCGTGTCGCCGAGTGAGTCGGCGAGCAATACTAATGTCGTCGAATAGGTGAAGAACTGGACGGTTTTTAAAGGCCAAAGGTTTAAACTTTCAAACTCTTTCACTTTCCCTCACTTTCGAACTTCCTAAACTCGAACCCGCACTATAGTTTCCATATTTTCATATTTTTACTGTATTTGAGCCGTTGATTGTTTGCTCGGAGTTGGAATCTTTGCCGCCTAGCTTTTCAAATCTTGATTATTCGGCATCTAAGGTTAGTTTTCCGAACCCTGAATTCATTTTTAGTGATTTGTACACTTATGCAATGTTTTTTGCCTTAGTGATGGGTGCTAGGCCTCTCTGATAATAATTGTGTTTACACGTGCCTAGTTTAACTTTAATATCGTGCCATAAATGCCTATAATGTTGAATTCTCGAGTTTTTCATCCTTTAAAATTCATCAAAATTGAGGGGTTGTGCTTGCATGTTGTTGGGTCTAGTCGGGTGAAGTCTAAGTATCCCGCATTTGTGCCAAATGACGTATTTTTCCCAATGATGGAGCGGTTGACGTTATTCTTAAGGGTAAAAGTCATCAAATGGTCAAATTTGGCAAAACTGAGAGAAGTCTGAGTATCTCGGGGGCATAGGTGTAATGGGTCTTAGTTGAATTAGAGGATTGCATGTTTTGATTTTGTTTTCGGGTGTTGCAGGGTTGAATTTGGGAAGTTGGGGTGAAAGTAGGCATATTTGGTCGTTTGGCGAGCTGGGTGGAGCTCACCGAACCACTCGGCGGTTCGCCGAAGTTCCCCTTATCACCTTTAATTTCATGCTAAACTTGAAAACGTTTCTGTAACTTTCGGCGAGAAGCATGAGTTCACCGAGTGAACTCGGCAACTCGCTGAAGGTTCTCCTTGATCGCCCTTTGTCTGCACCCCGACCCTTAATTGCACTGTAACTTTCAGGGGGCTAAGCCAAGCTCGCCAAATGCTGTCGGCGATTCGCCAAAAGTCCTTTCCCATCACCGACAAGCTAGTTGTCTGAGAACTTTTGGAGCCAATCCTTTTGGTGAGCCCGATCTGACTCGCCGACTGGTTCGGCGAGTCTGTCTGGAATTTCTTTTCAGTGCTTTTTCTTGAAATGTTTCCAACTCATTTTGATGTTTTTGCAGACATGGCAAGGACAAACATCGACATGCCACCCCAAAAAATAGCACGGGGTATCACAATCAATGAAGGGGGTTCAAATCCTCCTAAAAAGTGAAGAACAGAGCCCCCAACGTGAGGTCAGATCAAAGGCAAGAGGCCCAGCCATTACAATCTCAGAGGGATGAGATATGTGCTAGATCTCACCATGACTCAGCAAGAGTCCCTTCAGCTTCCACCCCAGAAGGTTCAGTGCCAGCTCCAGCACCTTTTGTGGCTCTAGTGCCACCAGTAATACCTCCTCCCAAGCTTCTAAATAGGTTGACAGGTGATGGATTGCAAACTATCTTCGAGGAGAAGTTGTTATCTATAGAGGGTCTTGAGGGCAAATACTCTGGAGTGAGGGACACCCTCGACTTCCACCGGTTTAACAGTTCACCAGGCCCCGAGGCCCCTATATTCCTTCATGGGTCCAACAGTTCTATACAGCGTATGGTGACTTGGTCCCGAAGAGCAAGAAGAAGATCAGCAAGTTCAGACCCGTTAAGTCAGTTATGGTCCGGGGTAAGGAAGTTGGATATAATGACGAGTACATCATATTGTACTTGATAGGGGTCTTGGAGCTACAGTGGCATATGAGGGTTTGCCAGCTACTCATTCCTTGGATGACTTGAAGGACTGGTTGGCTCCATTGATTTCTGATACCACCCCGAGGTGGATCGAGGCAAGAGTCCCCATAGAGAAGAGGGATCTGATTATTGTTGCTCGATTCTGCTTTGGCTTCATAACCAGCACCATCATGCCATCCCAGAACGAGTCCATTTTTTACCACCCCAAGGAGGCCTGCCTTGGGTCGATCATATCCCAGAGGAGCATCAACCTGGGACTCCTTATTGAGCGGGAGATGGCCATGAGGGCCAAGCAGAGGCAGACTTCCCCATTCCCGGTCTTGATCATGGAGTTGTGCCGGCGTGCTGGAATGCCCCAAGATGATACGAGAGATATAAAGGTTACCCCTTCTTCCTCTACTGACATCCAGCATATTTAGGCCGAGTACACACGAGAGGAGGCCGACAGGAGAAGAGCAGCTCCGGTGGATACATCCCAGGAGGTGGACATTGATTCAATACCTACAGAGGCATATTTGCTTACTCCGGCCTCCAGGCCTACCAATACATCTACTCCTACCTCTTCTTCACAGGCTCCAGGTGCTTCCAACTCCTCCCAACCCGCCAAGATTACTCGAGCCATGATCCTAAAGATGGTGAACTTAGACCATTCAGCTGATGTGAGGTCTAGTAGATTGGAGGCTGTTATTCCATGGATGATCGAGGCTGCTATTTTAGCTGCACTTAGCCCCCCTCCAAGCTTCTGTTGATGATTTGACTGTGAGAGTCACAGCTTGTGAGAGTAGACAGGGTGAATCTTCTAAGGTGACTACTTTGAAAGACGATGTTGTGGACCTTAAGAAGGACGTCTATCTAAAGTCTACTGGCTTCACTTCACTATTAGAGGTCATTGATGATGTTGATGCCCAGAGAATTTTGAAATTCCTTCGGCTACCACCGGAGATGTACAAAGGGATGGCACAGCAGCTGATGAGTCGAAGGCAAAGACCGACGAGGAGCAGATTGAGGTGAGAGAGGAGAGCATTTATGGAGACCTGCCAGATCTGGAAGAGACTATTGTACAGACAGTGATCCAGACATCGCTAACCGAGACATCCATGGCAACTCCTAGTGAAGCTGGTACCACTGTTGATGTAACTCTGGGCACTAATGCCCAAGTTCAGAGCACTACACACGGGCAATGATGGCCAGACAAATGGAATCACTGTTTCGACAAGATTCCTCTTTACCTACCTCTCTGTCTTGTTTATTTGACTTTAGGACATTTTATTGCTTGCATTTGAGGACAAATAACTTTTGTTTGTGGTGGGGTGAGGCCCACCTTGTGTGATTATTATTCTATTTATATAGGTTTTTTAGCTATAAATTGTGTTTAGCACTGTATTTTTTGAATGATTGAGCTTATGGCTCCTTGTTTTAATTGGAAATGATTGTTGACCCTTCCGAAAAAGTTTGTGCCACCTCTTGTTTGTGTTTGCATGTGGTTGTTCTCTTGCGAATTTGAATATCAGTCTTGATCAATACCGATGACTTGAGTAGTGCTCATAATCGAATAAAAATGAATGTGCGGCTACGATGAGGCCAAATGAAGTTGCATAGGCAATATGTGAACTTTTTGCATCTCATTGTGACTAGCCAATGTTCAAATTGAGTCTCTTCTGATGAACATCGCACACTAGTGAAAATGTGGAGTCTTGTGTGACATTGGTGCCAATGCCTTGTGTGATGAGCTTACCGTGAACCATGTGTAATGACACCTAGAATTTGCCCCATTGGACCGGTTGACTAAGTGATGCAATCTCTTGAAATGATCTTAGGAAACTTTGAAGAGTGTGAAACCATTTGCACTATACCTATTTTGTGGCCTACCTTGTGAGTGTGTGATCTTCGCTTGAACACCTTTTGAGCCTTACCATTTTCTTGGAAGAAACTTGATGAAATTTCAAACTTTCTTGATCCATTACCCTTAATCCTCATGACTTGTGGTTTGTGTGAATAGCCAACTTAGGCCAAAGGCCTAAGTTGGGGTGTGGTGAAAAGAGAAGGTAAATCAAGAAAGGCAAAGAAGTCCCCTTGACCAATGATTTTGAGAAAGATGGAACCCCTCCATATAAAAAAATTGAAAAAGTTGTGGAATAAAGTTGTGAAAATGCAAAAAGAAATGGGGTGTCCAACAGTCCATGGAAAGTGAATAATGGGGTGACTTTCGAGCATGAATGAGAATGAGAAACAGAAGGGAAGAAAGTGTTGTTCACACCACATTTCATGAGGAATACAACCATTGAGCCTAAATGACCATACATTTACACTCAGCCCCGTTACAAGCCTTGAAAAGACCTTTTTGATCTTGAGTGAGCTGAAATAGTTGTTGGTTTGAAAATAAGGGCAAACCTATGAGTGAAATCATGCATTGTGTTCATCTTTGTGAGTGTGAGTGTTGATTGTGATTTCGGAGCTATAACTTGTTGAACCATTGTGTGTGATTATGGAATCATTCCTTGTGTGAGGCTATTTGAGTACCTTTGTTGAGCTTGAACTTGCATTTGAAGAAAGTATTGTAAACTTGAGATTCTTTGATAATGGTGAGTCACAACTTGAATCTTTGAGTGCACGATTGATCCTTGCATGAGTAGGTTGAGTTTTTTTGTGTGCATTCATGATTGAATCTGGTGTAGCACTGTTTGAAACATACTTTTTAAACTGCTAAACTTTAGTTTTACTTGAGGATAGGCAAAAGTTTAAGTTGGGAGTGTTGATGAGTCCATGATTTGGACTCATTTAGGGCTTTATTTGGATAGATTTAGTGTCCTCAAATGCTTATTTTGTGCCAATAACTGATGTAAAATCCTTGTTTTCCAGGTATTTGGATTGAGGAACAAAGCATGGACACTAACGCGCAAAAAGGAACAAGGCAGCTAAAAGAACGAAGAAAAGAAGGCATGTTGATCGCCTAATCCATTGGGCGAATTGCCGAGTGGCTATTACCTCGCCTAAAGTTCTAGTATGCCAAGCCCTGAAGGAGAAAATCAAGTGTGCGAGAGAAATGAGTAGTCGGTGAGTCGGCAAACAGTTCCGCGATGCAGTGTTGGATCGCCCAAAGTTACAGAACTTAAGGATGTTGAGAGCCAAAGCAAAAAGGTGATCGAACTGACCAAAGGGCGGATCGCTGAGTTGATCAGCAATCCCGATTTACTATGCCTAATGACCCTTCGCAGCATATTTTTGGTGACTATAAATACATTTTCAAACATTAAGTTTAGTATCAAATTTTATTATGAACATTCATTAGAGTAATTTTTGAGTTTGAACTGAGAGTATTGAGACAATATTTTCCTTAGCTTTGAAAAATTGAAGTTTTCCATTTTTGAGAAATTAGAAGTGGGTCTTTGAGATTCTTCAACCTTGACCTTTGTAAAGATGAAATTAATCTTACCCAGTTGATGGAAATACAATTTAATAATGATTTTTATCTTTTTATGATGTTTAGTTAAAATCCCAATTCTTGGGGTGTGATTATGGGTTGATTTAGCTTTTGGGTATTGTTAATTGTTACTGTAATTGCTATTTAAAAGTGATTTCAATAAGTAATTGTGGCTCAATTTAAAGGGTTATAATTCCAAATGCAACTCTACCTTCGTGTTTTTGGCTTGCTCAAGAGAAAGGTTTTAAAACCAAGATTACTAATTTGATGGTTTGTGGGTATTGGGTTGTCATGGGTTCAGCTCAAGAGAGTGAATCCTAAATCCTTTTCCACACATTCAGCTCGAGAGAGTGAATGGACTAAAGCTTAGGTTGTTCTTAATTGCTGCTTGTTGGTGTTCGAGAGAAACCAACTTGATTCGGGGTAACTTGTTTGAGAGAAATTTTATCCCCACTAAAGTCTAGCTTATTCAATGATTTACAGATATTTACTAATAGTTACAATCATCCACATATATGTATTAGCCTATAATCCAATCACATCCCAAGAACCCATCTCATTACTTGTTAATTCGTGTTATTTGCTATTATTGTAGCTGATAATTACAATCAAACCCCCCATGTTATTATACACTTGTGTCACTCTTAAATTTGAATTATGTTTTTATTCATAAATATATATTCCTATGATTGACTTGAACATATTCGAACTTTGCTCTTGATTCTCAAACATGTACCACTCCTTGTGGGATTCGACCCCGACTCATTTAGTTGGGTTATATGCTGACTAACGATTGTTGACTCTTAGAACTGGATTAAGTGTCTTTGATAGCGTTATTCAATCAAGTGTATCTCTTTGGGGTGATCCAGTGTTATTGTGAAGAGCAATGATGATTTTATGTGTATGTGTATTGACTATCAAAAGTTGAACAAGTTTACCATCAAATATAAGTATTTAATACTTCATATTGATGATTTATTTTATCAGCTTTAGGGTTCATCAGTTTTCTCCAAGATTGAATTTAGATTTTGTTAAATCAACTGAAGCTTAGGGTAGAGGTCCCCCAAAACAAGTTTTCAGATACGTTATGGCCATTATGAGTTTTTGGTGATGTGTTTTAGGCTGACTAATGCCCCCAAAAACTTGTACAGACTCTATGAATGGGGTGTTCATACCATACTTGAATTCCATTGTTATTGTCTTCATAGATGATATATTGATATACTCTCGTAATAAGGAGGAGCACGAGCATCATGTAAGGATTATGTTTGAAATTCTGAAAGAGAAGAAGCTTTGTACAAAGTTTTCGATGTGTGAGTTTTGGCTTAGTTTGGTAGCATTCTTGGGACATGTAGTGTTCAAAAAGCGTATTATGGTGGATTCTAAGAAGATTAAAGCAGTTCAAGATTGGGTCACACTCATTTCAATTATTGAGATTCAAAGTTCCTTAGGTATTGCAGGTTATTATCATGTAGAGGGGTTCTCATCCATTGCATCCCATTAACTAGATTGACCTAGAAAAAGTGGTTTTCTAGTGGTATGATAAGTGTGAGATGAGTTTTCAAAAGCTTAAGACTTTATTGACTATTGCTTTAATTTTGACTTTACCTATGGAGGAAGAGGGTTTTATTGTATATTCTGATTCGGATTGGTCTAGGTTATACATTGATGTTGAAAGTGAAGGTGTTAGCTTATGCTTCGAGGCAGTTGAAGGTTCAGGAGAAGAACTATCCTACTTATCACTTGGACTTAGCAATTGTACTGTTTGCATTAAGGTTTTTAAGACATTATCTTCATAGTGTGCATTGTGAGGTGTTTCAATATATATTCAATAAGAGGAATCTAAATTTGAGACAAGGCAGATGGTTGGAGTTGTTCAAGAACTATGGAATGGCTATCATTTATCATTTGGACAAGGCGAATGTGATAGTAGATGTTTTAGGTTAAAGGACGATGATTATGGGTAGTCTACCTTTATTGCATGTGGAGAGCGTCCTCTAGCTATAGATGTCCACTACTTAGTCAATATCTTTGTAAGACTTGATATTTTAGAATCTAGTAGAGTTTAGGCTTACATGGAGGTGAGGTAGTCCTTATTGGAGCAGATTCTGGTTCGACAGTTGGGTGATGGAAAGGTGGTGATGGAAATTTGTTTAAGATTCGAGACAAGGTGTTATAAGGAGAAAGTAAAAGATCGTATTCATGTTCATCAGATATATGAGTTGACTAGACTAATCATGGAGGAGGCTCGTATCTGAGATTTTTTATCCATTTAGAGGTTATTGAGGCATATTTTGACTAGAAGAAATATTATCAATAGTATCGTATGAAGAGGGACATAGTTATATTTGTATCTCATGTTTGAATTATTATCAAGTGAAGTATGAACATCAAAAGCACGTCTGTGTGACTCTAAGGATGCCCATATCTAAGTGGAAGGAGGAGTGTATTTATATGGAATTTGTGGTAGGGTTGCCACTACATGGGTAAGTTTGATGTTATATGGGTCACCACGGACTGATTGACTAAGTTTATGCACTTCGTACCAGTTCAGACTACCTATAATTTAGACAAGTTAGCCAAGATCTACATTCGAGAGATAGTTCGCTTGTATAGGGTGCCTATTTCAATCATTTTAGATCATGCCACATAGTTTAAATCTTATTTATGGTGGTCTATGAAGAAGGAGTTGGGCACTCGGGTGGATCTTAGTACAACCTTCCACCCTAAGACTGATGGTCAGTTTGAACGGACTATTCAGGTTCTTGAGGACATGTTGCGGGCATGTGTGATCGACTTCAGTGGTCATTGGGATCTGTTCTTTTTGCCCTTTAGCAGAATTTGCTTATAATAATATTTACCATTAGAGCATTGAGATGACGCCATTTGAGGCTTTGTATGGTAAGAGATGTCAATATGCGATTGATTGGTTTGATGCATTTGATATTAGACCCTGGGGTTCAGATTTGTTGAGGGATTGTAAAAGAGTTATGCAGATCTCAGGTTTGTGACCTGGAGTTCATGGTTGGAGAGCGGATTCTTTTGAAGGTTTCACCCATGAAGAGTGTGATGAAATTTGGAAAGAAGGGAAAGTTGAGACTGAGGTATATTGGTCCTTTCGAGATTGTTGAGCGTATTGGTGATCAGGATTGTGAGTGGGCTTTGCCACCTGGTTTGTTTGGTGTTCACCCTGTATTTCATATTTTGATGCTAAAGAAGTATAATCAGGATTTTGCTCATGCGATTCAATGGGACTCGATGTTATTTGATCAGAATTTGACTTTTGTGGAGGAGCCAATAACCATCTTAGATAGAAAAATTCAAAATTTGAGATCGAAAGAGATTGCTTTAGTAAAGATTCATTGGAAGCATCATCTGGTGGAGGAGGCTACATGGGAGAACGAGTCAGGCATGAGGAGGAGTTGATAACTATATTGGATAGACAAATTCAAAAGTTGAGGTCAACATATATTACTTTAGTAAAGGTTCAATGGAAGCATCGCCCGGTGGAGAAGGATGCATGGGAGACTGAATCATACATGAGGATTAGATATCCTCACCTTTTTAGCGTTCATGTACTTCCTATTCTTTTACGGTTCGAGAATGAACATTTTTATAAGTGGTAGATGATGTAACGACCCTTTACGTTATTTTGAGCACTAGAGCTATTTTGACTCTTGCCATGAAATTCTCAATGGAAATTTTGAACTATTTGGTAACTACGATTATTTAGTTAACGAATATGTATTAAATAATTAACATAATTGGTAATTAATGGGATAAGTCTGAAATTTATTTAACACGCTATCCCGCTTAGACCATGAGTTTAAATAAGTTATTGGGGTTTAGTGATTTTAGATTACAACAAATTGGGGGAAAGAACATAAGGGAAAAAAACCAAAATAAAAGGTCACCACAGAGAAGACGGAGACGACATGTACTACAAACTCTTTCATGGCCTTTCCATCTTCCTTCTTATCAATTAATGATGGTAGAAATATGCTTAAGAAATAATTGGTTAGTAACTATGAGGGTGATAATGATAGCAAGGAGAATAAGTATTAATGGCTTAAGTTGTAAGGGTTGGAGCCTATTGTATCGATGTATTAGTGGATAGAAAGGATAATTGCAATTTTATTTGGATCTATTTGTGGTTTGTTTGAATTAGGGGACAATGGTGAGTGGTAAATCATGACAAATGATAATATAATGATGAACTAATCATTAGAAATTGATATATTTAAGGAATTTGTGGTGGGTTAATGTCGTAGGTATATTTATTTGGTATATTGAATAGTATTCAACTACTGGTTATATGTAACTAATTTGGGTGAACGAGAATTAATATTTTGGATTACAAATTGAAATGATGGCAGCATGATGTCTATGTTTTTGTTAAATTTCGGATTTCTAGACTTTGGTATGGGTATTAATAGATTTGTATTCTTACGAGTATCATAAATTTGATAGATTGGACTACTGATTATATGTAATTAATTTGGGTGAACGAGAATTGATATTTTAGATTACAAATTGAAATGATGGCAGCATGTTGTCTATGTTTTTGTTAAATTTTGGATTTCTAGACTTTGGTATGGGTATTAATAGATTTGTATTCTTACGAGTATCATAATTTTGATAGATTGGAAACATTCTGAAGCATTGCAAAAGGGAAAAGGAAAATCGTAAGGATTGGTGATACGTTATTCAAAGATTGAGGTATGTTAAGACTTTCAGATTTCATTGAAGGACGTTTTCTAATTAAATATTAAAAATGAAATAGACAAAGGGTAAGGGAAAATAGTAGAGGTCTCGTACCAATGGTGTGACGAACATTGGTACGAGTATCGGTGTTATAAAGAGAAAGTTTATTACTATAGAAAGATGGATTGTAATCTAAGAAAGCCAAAGCATATGGGCATTAGCTGATGTATTATTGACTTGGTTTCTTTTGTGTTATTGTATTCCTTTATTGAACCCGTATAATTGTGATAGTTGAGGTGATTATATGTCATACTGATATTTGATTGATTGAGATGCATCATCATTCCCTTTTATCTGTATCATAGTGTGCATATGCATTGGCATAGGAGTGAGTATAAGTTGTGCACGTGGAGATTGTCCGTGCTAGGAATTTTTTGATTTTATGATTATAAGTTAGGCACGTGCAAACTGTCCGTACTGAGATTTTTTAATTTTATAATAGTGTGTTGAGATCGTTCACAAAGACACGTGGAGATCATCCCTGTTAGTATATAGACCTCGCGAGTCCCCCATGGGTAATGAACTCTCGATGTTTTTCCAAAAATTATCATGTATATACGGTTGAGAGAGTACTTGGCACTTGAGGCATATCATTTCATCATGTTGCATTGTATTGCATCTCATTACATCCTTTATTCATGTTTGTTTATGTGCTTCATTGGTTTTTGGACAGTATATGCTATTTGATTTTTCCTATTTGATGAAACTTAATTGATAAGTATAATGTAGACTTGTAAAATTAAATAATGATTTTCTTATATACTCCTGACAGTACTTCGTTGTTGTCAGTTTATGAGATATACTAGGTACATGTGGTTTTGTATTCATACTATACGTGTTGCACTCTTTTGTGGTGAAGATTGGATTTTGAATTCGAACAAATTTCGTGGAGCTTTTAGAGTTGACCTTGAGTTATCTTGGAGTTGTGGTGAGCTGCTTGGCTATTCTGTGTCCCACACCTCCTTCTATGTCTTAGCTATTATTTTATTAGTATTCGGACATGATATTCCGTACATCTAGGTTTGTCATTTAGTTCTATACATACATCCTAGTTTAGAAGTTCTTGTACCTATGACTCTAAATCTTGGGTGATATTTCAGCTTTCCGTATTTTAAAATTTTGAAAGAGTTAGTGTTCGAAATATTTTTCTTATCACTTACCTTTCCACTTTAATTATTAAGTTGAGTTGGGAGTGTTGATGAGTCCTGTATTTGGACTCATTTAGGGCTTTGTTTTTATGGATTTAGTGTCCTCAATTGCTTAATTTGTGCTATAAACTGATGTTAAAGCCTTGATTTTCAGGTATATAGATTGAGGAGCAAAGCAAAGACACTAACAGGCAAAAATGAACAAAACAAGCTGAAGAAATGAAGAAAGACAAGCCTGGTGATTGCCAAGGGCATTTGGCAAATCGCTGAGTAGCTATCAGACCGCCTAAAGTTCCAGTGTGTCAAGCCCTGAAGAAAAGAACCAAGTCAGCGATGAAAAGGAGCAGTCGGTGGATCGCCGAGTAGTTCCACGAAGCCAAGATAGATCACCCAAAGTTACAGACCTTGAGGATACTGAATGTCAAGGCAAAAGAGCAATGGAAGAGATCAAAAGGCGGCTCGCTGAGTGGTTCGGCGAGCCCGACTTACTTCGCCGAAGCGCCCTTCGTGGCTTATTTTTGGCAACTATAAATAAGATTTTGAACATTAAGTTTAGCATCTTGGAATCGAATTTTTATCTGGTAACATCGAAGTTACAATACATTTTTTAGTCTAAAACAGTTTTCTTAGTAGACTTGAAGGTTTTGAGACTCAACTTGGAGATTTCACAAGTGGGTTTCTAATTTTCTTCTAATTGGAGCATTGTAAAGCTTGATTTCCTCTTACCCAGTTGATGGCTAATCGATTTGGTAACGGTTTTTATATTTTTATGATGTTCGGCTAAAACCCCAATTCTTGGGGTGTGATCATGTGATTATGGGTTGAATTAGTGTGTGGGTATTGTTAATTACTAGTTTAAATGCTATTGTGAAATGGGTTTAATTTATGAATTGTAGTTGCAAATGCAATTCTATGTTAGTGTTCTCGGATTGCGAGAGAGAGAGAGAATTTTTAGGACTAAAATTATTGATTAATGATTTTTATGTATTGGGTTGATATGGGTTCAGCTCGAGAGAGTGAATCTTAAACCCAGTCCAACCCATCTTGCTCAAGAGAGAAGATGCATTAAGGTTTTGGGTTGTTCTTAATTGCTATGCTTGTTGGTGTTCGAGAGAAATCACTTGAAGCGGAATAGTTGTTCGAGAGAAATCTATATCAATTATAGTCTAGCCTACCCACTAATATTTAGTTGTGTACTAGTATTTTCAATTACTCATACATCGAACTTCACCTATAATCGATCACATGCCGAGAATTTCTCTCCTTATTATTATTTCATTGCTATTTGACTGATTGTAGCTGATAATTTGAAAATCAAAAACTCCTATTTGACATTTGTGTCACCCCTTTTATTTGATGTCTTTTTCTAATAATATTTATTCCTATAGCTAGTTAGATCAAATACATACTTCTTAATTGAATTTGAACACGTACCGCTCCCTGTAGGATTCGACCCCAACTCAATTGTTGGGTTTTATACTGTTTAACGATAGTTTGCACCTAGAATTGGATGAGGTATGCTTGAAACGTTAATCAATAAACTTATTATGTTGGCTTACCTATCGGTTGGGAACATAGGTTCCATCACGATCCATATTTATGGATCGTGATAGGTAAGGGGGGAGGCAAGGGGTGGAATGTAACGACCCTAAAAACGAACTACTGAAACTAGAGCCTCACATGTGAGTTTGGAGTCGAGAACTTAATGAAATGATTATAGTTGAATTTGACCCAAAAAGTTCTTAAAAATGTTCTTCGGAAGTTACCGAA
>JAJOOR010028064.1:0-21141 GCA_036250505.1 Solanum acaule | reverse complement strand
TATCATTTCACTCAAGAAGGGAACATCACCCTAAGGCCCATCCTTCAAGGTTATACATTTACTTAGGAAAGCTAGACTCATGAAAAAGGCACTATGCTCAAGTCTACCAATTCAAGTCTTGGCCTAGAATTCCTCTTTTACCATTTATAGGAAGAGCTCCCTTACTAAGTCATAGTCCAACCAAACATTCATATATAAAATCAAACTTTCATGACACAAGACAAGATACTCAAGTCTAGCATATGAGCTACAACATCATCTTATAAAGACTCCTCATAGTCCATCATCACCACATATCACCATTTCAAGAGAAACATGCTTTCACATTAGCATAATAATACTTTATACAATATCATATATATTAATACCATTAGAACATCTTCACATTATAGCTTCACACAAACTTTACATATAGCTTCATATAGGACTTTACATATAGCCTCATATGTGTATAATAATACAACAATATAATAACACTCACATAATCCCCTTCATCGCCTCAATTCACAACAATACAATATTACAACATTATACAACAACTTCACCAATGCCTTCATGGCTACAATTCACAATAATACCACAAAAGAATAAGATATAACACTTATATCAAAGGTGGATTCAACCTACCAACAACAATCAATTCAATAAAGAGAGTTCAAGCTTTCTTACCATAATCCAAAGCCATAGCCAAAATCACCAAAACCCAAGCAATCACAAATACTTCACCCATAAGGCTTACCACCCTTAATTCACCCATTATCAACAATTAATCATGAATAAACATTAAAAAATACAAGATATATCAATACAATTCACTTTACACATAATTCCATCAACTTTGAATTTACAGAAATAGACCCACTTCTTAGAAAATTTTTGAATTTTGTAGAAGACAACGGTTCATGGAGTATTTCATTCAAAAACCACAAACAAACATCAATTAATCCATACCCAAATGTTTAAAATCATTTTCATGCAAGAACCCTTGATAGAATTCAAAAATAAGATTTCAGTCACTTTTTGAAAACATTGTAAAATCCTTTGAAATTGACTCTAGGATGAAGATGAATCCTAGATGAAGAGCCAGCATACCTCAATTGATGAAATCTAAATGAAATTTGGTGGAAGGAACCCTCAAATTGAAACCCTATCTCTCCACCTTCTTCTTCCTTGAACTTGAGAGAACTTTTGGGGAGGGAAGAGTTTTGATTTTGGGAAAAATGAAGAATGAATTCTAAAATGTCATTTTAATGTTTTAATACTCTTAAAATACCTTAATACACTTAAAATAATGACCCACATGCTTAAAATAATTATTTAACAAATTACTAAATGAACCCCACTTGGACGAGTCCCTTGGACAACAACCAGGTTTGAACCACGCCCACCAGATGACGGACCGTGGTTTAGTCCACGCCCCGTCAATGGGGTCCGTGGTTTGGGACTGAGAGTCAACCTGCATGGCCTGTAAGTACGGACCAAGACTACTGGCCGTGGTTTGACCCACGAGTCATAGGTCATGGCCGTAATTTGGCCACTTTTGGCCAACCATGGTTTTTCCTTTGGGCTTTGGGTTTTAGACTTAGGGTCCTCCTCAAGGACCCTTAGGGTGGTCCTTGGGGAGTTGTACCTTGACTCCTAACCCCTAAACACCTCAACCATGCTTCTTGACCACACGAAACACCATCAACATTCAAGATGATCGTATTCGAGCACACGTTAGGCTCTAGTTACTCTAGTTTGTTTTTATGGTCGTTACACTGAATCCTATCAATTTAGATCTCAATTAATTACCCAAAAATGAAATTAAGTCAACGGGTATGGAAAATACCATAATACCCTTCTAAAATCCATATTAGACTTTCCTTATTTGAACAGCCCAACTTCAAATGGGAATATCTCACTCATACAAACTCAGAATTGTGCAATGGCGGTATTGGAAAGATTAGTCCAAGATATTTCCTAAAATATCTGGAAACACACTTAACTCATACTGAGATAGGAATTATGGTCGTTTGAAGTTGACCAAAAATCCAAACTTAATATAACTTGACAAATTTCGTGATTTTTTCATTCCTTCCAAAATAAAACTCTTTCTAATTCTAGCTCTTTCTCGCTCTTTCAAAAAGCGAGGTGTTACAATTTCTCCTCCTTGGGAACATTCGTCCTCGAATGAGATTACTCTTAGTAGGCTAAGGGTGTACATCTAACAGTCATCTCAAACACCCAACAAGCAATGCAATTACAACATGCCAACTTATAAATTTTAGAGTACTAAGAAGAGAATTAGTACCTTGATCTGGAATTTCTCTGGTTTCAAAGAAATGTGGATACCTCTTCTTTATATCTTTTTCAGCTTCCCAAGTCACTTCCTCAACAAACTAGTTCCTCCAAAGAATTTTGACTGATGCTATTTCCTTAGTCCTTAACTTGCGAACATGGTGATCTAGAATTTGAACAGGAATCTCCTCATAAGATAAGATATCCTTGATCCCAATATCTTCAGTTGGTATGATCAATGAAGGATCGCTTATGCACTTCTTCAACATGGAGATGTGAAATATTGGATGAACCGCTGCTAACTCTTGTGGTAGCTCTAACTCATAAGCTAATTTGCCAATCCACTTAAATATTCTGTAAGGGCCAATATACCGGGGCCTAAGCTTCCCCTTCTTACCAAATCTCATAACATTCTTCATGGGTAACTTTCAAGTATACCCAATCATCTACTTCAAACTCTAACTCCCTTCTCCTAACATCAATGTAGGATTTTTGACGACTCTACGTTGTTTTCAACCTCTCTTGAATCACTTTCACTTTCTCCATAGCATGATGAACTAAATCTGGTACTATCAACCCAGCTTCACCAACTTCAAACCATCCAATAGGAGATCTGCATCTTCTCCCATAAAGATCTTCGTAAGGAGCCATTTGGATGCTCTAGTGGTAATTATTGTTGTATGCAAACTCAATGAGAGGTAGGTGAGCATCCCAATTACCCTTGAAATAAATCATTCAATCTACTTTGATACCTCAAAATACTATCTCCCCCTTGTTCAAAAGTAATCACTTTTTGCCTGTGAACACTTGCCTTTAATTCAAGCAATAAAGGATCTTGGTGTTTCTTTTCTTTCACCTCCGACGCTAATGATTATTCAGCCCCATTCATCACCACTAGTCCTCCTTCTGTGGAATCCATTAGTCGAACTCCTAGTCGTGCAAGTCTATGCACCTCTTTTCCTTACTCTTTCTTATCTTTCTCAAAATGAGTGGTACTACCCATATACAAACTGCTCAAAGCATGAGAAACAACATTAGTCTTACCTGGGTGATAAAGAATAATCATGTCATAATCCTTGAGTAATTCTAACCACCTCATATGTCTGAGATTAAGCTCTATCTTAGTAAGCACATACTGAAGACTCTTTTGATCGGTGAACACATCAACATGAACACCATAATGATAATAGCACCATATTTTCAAAGCAAATACTACGATAGCCAACTCTAGATCATGGGCGGGGTTATTCTTCTCATGAACCTTCACCTGTCTGGAGGCATAAGCTATAACTTTGCAATTCTGCATTAATACACAACCAAAACCAACTCTAGACATATCACAATATACAATAAAACCTTGCGTACCTTCTGGTAAGGTCAATACTGGTAGTAGTCAACCTCTTTTACAATTTGTGAAAGCTTTTCTCACAAGTTTCAGACCAGTGAAACTTCGCTCTCTTCTGAGAAAGCTTGGTCAAAAGGGATGAAATAGATGAGAACCCCTCTACGAAGCTTCTATAATAGCCAGCCAAACCCAAGAAACTCCTAATGTCAGTTGGAGATGTAGGTCTAGGACAATTTTGCACTACCTCTACTTTTTGAGTATTAACTTCAATTCCCTCTCCATACACAATGTGTCCTAAGAATGCCATAGACTCAAGCCAAGACTAGCACTTAGAGAACATGACATACAACTCTCTATCTCTTAGAGTTTGGAGAACTATTCTGAGATGGCTAACATGATCTTCTTCATTCCTCGAATAGATTAGTATGTCATCAATGAACACGATAAGAAACATATCTAAATAAGGCTGGAATACTCTATTCATAAGGTCCATGAATGTTGCAGGCGCATTGGTCAAACAAAAGGAAATAACTAAGAACTCATAATGACCATAACGGATCATGAATACTGTCTTCAGAATATCATATTCCTTTACCCTTAACTGATGGTAGCCAAATCTAAGATTTATCTTAGAGAAATAAGTAGCACCCTGAAGTTGATCGAAAAGATTATCAATTCTCGAAAGAGGGTATTTGTTCTTGATGGTAACCTTGTTCAACTGACGATAATCGATACACATCCTAAGGGAACCATCTTTCTTTCTCACAAATAAGATCGGAGCGCCCCAAGGCGAAACATTTGGTTGAATAATGCCCTTATCAAGGAGATCTTTCAATTGTTCTTTAAACTCTTTCAACTATGTTAGATCCATTCTATATGGCAGAATAGAGATAGGATGAGTATCTGGAAGAACATCTATACCGAAGTCTATCTCTCTCTCAGGAAGGACTCTAGGAAGATCATCTAGGAGAACTTCTGGAAACTTTTTTACTACTAAAACTGACTAAATATGAGGTATCTCAATACTAGAGTCATTAACTCGGACTAAGTGATAAAAACACCCCTTGGAAACCAACTTTCTTGCCTTAAGGTACGAAATAAAGTGACCCTTAAGCACTGCTGAACTGCTTTTCCACTCTAAGATTGGCTAATTTGGAAACTGGAACTTGACTACTCGAGTTCTACAATCTATTGACACATAACATGCATGAAGCCAGTCCATACAAAGAATGGCATCAAAATCTACCATGTCTAATTCAATTAAATCAGCCATAGTGTCCTTGTTTATTGAAGAAATGACTCAATCACGATAGACTCTCTCTGCTAGAATAGACTCACCAACAAGTGTAGAAACACTGAAGGGTTCACTATGTTTCTCAGGAAGAACATCAAAACTATTTGCAACATAAGGAGTTACAAAAGATAAACTTGCTCCTGGGTCTTGCAAAGAATAAACATCAAGACAAAAGACATTGATTATACCACTGACAGCATTTGGAGAGGTCTCTTGCTCTTGACGACTAGTGATCACATAAAGACGATTTTCTCCTCCACCAGTATCGAAAATAGCTCCTTTAGGTGCAACCTTGTCTAGTGGAGCAACTGATGAAGATTGGGCTCTATTGCCCTAATTTCTACTACCTTGCTGGTTCTTAGGGGAGTCTTTCATTAAGTGACCCTCTTGTCCACACTTGAAACAACCTGTGGAACCATCACGACATTTACCTGGGTGGGTTCTACCACACTTAGCCATGTAGGAGCCCAGTTACCTCCTTGTGCCACACTACCCTGAGATTGGGCGGATCTAGCTCTGAAATGATGTGAATTCTGACTATTGTAAGCACCTTTGTTTCTGGGTGTAGGTGCACTAGCAGATAATGGAGCAGGTCCCTTTTGCTTTAGTTGGAAAGAAGATCGGTTCACATTACTGTTTTGCTGCCCAGACTTATTCCCTGATGTCTTGGCCCTCTTATTCTTAAACTCTTCGCTATCCATCAGCTTGTCCTCCTCAACTTGTTGCACATGGATCATCAGCCTTGCTATGTCCATGTCACCTATTAGCATGGCTACCTTACCTTCCTTACTTGACAGACGAGACAACCCAGCAACAAACAGACTCATCATGCTCCTCATATCCACTAGGAGCTGCTATGGACGTCTTTGTCAGTGATGTCTGGATCACCAAGTGCATAATTATCTCCTCAAGATCTGGCAAATCTCCATATATGCTCTCATCCCTCATCTCGATCTGCTCCTGGTCAATCTCTGTCTCCGACTCATCAGCTATTGCGCCTTCCCTAGGTACATCTCCGGTGGTAGTCGGAGGAATCTCTGAAGTCTCAAGAGCATCCACATCATCAGTAGCCTCTAGTAATGAAGTGAAGTCAGTAGACTGTAGATAGTCTACGTCCTTCCTCAATTTTGCTACTTCGGCTTTCAAAGGCATAACCTCGAAGGTCTCCCCCTGTCTACTCTCACAAGCCTTGACTCTCGTGGTTAAGTGTAAATGGGAGTTTGGAGGCGGGTCAGTGCAGCAATGATGGCACTCTCGATCATCTAGGGGACCGATCTCTCAAGTCTTCTTGCCCTCACGTCAGGTGAATAGGCCAAGTGACCCATCTTCTAGAGTATAGCCTGAGTGATCTTGGTGGGCTGAGTAGCGGTAGAGACACCCAGGGCCTGTGAAGAAGAAGAAGGGACAGATGTACCTGAAGGCTCGGAGGCCAGAGTAGGTAAAGATGCCTCTGCAGGTATCAAATCAATATCCACATCCAGGGATGTATCTGTCAGAGCTGCTCTCCTCCTATCACCCTCTTATCGTGTATACTCGGCCTCAATCTGCTGGATATCAGTGGAGGAAGAAGGAGTAACCTAAATATCTCTCTTATCATCCCTGGGCACTCTAGCACGCCGGCATAACTTCGTGATCAAGACTGCGAATAGAAGTGAGGTCTACATCTGCTTAGCCCTAATCGCCATCTCTTGCTCAATGATAAGCCCCATGTCAATGATCTTCCTAGAAATAATCGACCCAAGGCAGGCCGCCTTAGGATGCGGAGAACGGAATCTTTGGGAAGGCATAATAGACCTGCTGATGAATTTGACGTACAGCTACACTCAAGTCCCTCTTCTCGATCGGGACTCCTGCCTCTATCCACCTCGGGGTGGTGTGTGAGATGAGGGGCGGTAGCTAGCCCTTGAGCTCATCTAATGGTGCTGGAGTGGTAACTAGGTTAGGGTAGTCAAAGACATAGCCTCTGTCAAGTACTGTATTATTGTACTCGCTACTGCACCCAACTTTCTTTCTCCGGACCATGACTGACATAATTTGGTCTGAACTAGCTGGCCTTCTTATTGCTCTTCGAGACCAAGTCACTATATGTTTTATAGAACTCCCGAACCCATGAAGGAATATAGGGGACTCGGGGCCTAGTGAAGTGCTCAAATCTATGGAAGTGGAAAGTGTACCTCACCCCAGAGTATTTACCCTTAAGGCCTTTTGTAGACAACAACTTCTCCTCCAGAATTATTCGCAACCCATCACCTTTCAACCTATTAAGAAGCGTTGTGGCACAGGAGACATAGAAGGTGCCGGAGCTGGCATTGAACCTGCTGGGGTGGAAATTGGAGGGACTCTAGCTGAATCAGAGTGAGATCTAGCACGGATCTCAGCCCGCCGGGACTATAAGGGCTGATCATCCTCAAGCTCAGATGTGGGCCTCTTGCCTTTACTCTGACCTCCCATTGGAGGTTCTTGCCTTCCCTTCTTGGAAGGATTAGCTCCTCCTTTATTTATAGTAATACCCCGTGCTCTTTTTCAAGACGGCAAGTCTATGTTAGTCCTGACCATATCTCAAAAAACATCAGAAAAAGTGTTAAAAACACTTCAAACAAAAGCACAGAAAAATAGTTGCAGACAGACTCACCGAACCAGTCGGCATGTCGTCGAATCTCATTAGTGAGCTAGATCGAGATCGCCAAAATGATTGGCTCAAAAATCTTAGAAAAATTTGGCATGTCGGCGATGGGAAGGCCTTTCGACGAATCGCCGATAGTAATAAACGAGCAAGGATTATCCCGCTGAAAGTTACAGTGCATTTAAGGGTTAGGGGCGCAGACAAAGGGCGATTAAGGATGACTTTCAACGAGTCGCCGAGTGCCTTCGGTGACCTTACGCTTCTCACCAAAGTTACTGAACCAAACATCACATTTTGCATTAAATTAAAGGGGAGATGGGGAACTTCGGTGAATCGCCGAGTGGTTCGTCTATCTATCAAATTAAACTAAGACCCATTACTCCCATGCCCCTGTGATACTCAGACTTCGCCCAGTTTGGCCAAATTTGGCCATTTGATGACTTTTACACTTAGGAATGACGTCAATAGCTCCATCATTGGGCAAAATACGTCATTTGGCACAAATGTGGGCTACTTAAACTTCAGCCAAGTAAATCCAACAACATCCAAGCACAACCCCACAATTTTTAACCAATTTTAAAGCACAAAAACTCGGCAATTTAACATTAAAGGCATTTAAGGCACGATAATTAAATCAACAACGACACACGCAAACACAATTATGATCACAGAGGCCTAGCACACATCACTAAGATAAAATCATTGCAAATGAGTACAAATTTCTAAAAATGAAATTTAGGGTTCAGAAAAGCAACCTCAGATGCCGAATAAACAAATTGAAATGCTAGGCGGAAAAGTAATCCACTCTAAACAAAAATTCGATGATGAAAATGTGATAAGAATGCAAAAATATTGAATTCTAAAGTGCGGGTTTGAGTTTGGGAAGTTCAAAAGTGAGGGAAAGTGAAAGAGTTGGAAGTTTAATCCTTTGGCCACTCGGCGACGTTAGTTTTTCTCGCTGACCCACTCAACGACACGCCGAGTGGGCACTTACCTCACCAAGTTTTAGAGGACCTCCAGTTAATGTGGGGGTCCAAATGGCGGACTATATCGTGAATGCCGACTTAGTCAGCGATTCGCCAAGTTCCTCCTAGGCTCGCCAAGTTTTACAGACTCCAATTTAAAATTGTCTTGAGTCCAATGGCGGTCAAAGTCTGGCTCGCCGACTTCTTCGGTGTGTTGCCAATTGAAATATCAGCTTGCCAACCTGCAGTTTTCAAACACCTTTCACACTTTGACCTACACAATTAACATACCATTATTTTAAACTTAAAAAGAAAGAAAATAAAACTTGGGTTTCCTCCCAAGAAGCACCTTTGTTAACATCGTGGCACGATGCAAGTCCACACTCAAACCTCATTCTTGGGGTTAGCCATTATATCACTAGGTAAACCTCTGTGTTGTCTCGGGTTCAAATGAGACGAGATATGACCCATTTGGGTCTCCAACTGCATGATCGATACTGAATAGGAGGTAACAGTCTAGCTAATGGTTGACACGTCTTCTTTAATTTCTTTCAAAATCTTGTCTGACCCTCAAATTTTATTGAGGATACAAGAAAGCATATTCTCAGACAGGCCACCTTCCGAATCATTTTGCTTTTGGCGCTCATGGGGAGGCACATACCTATCCTTCTCCCTATCCATCCAATTTGGACTTCGGTCCCTCTATTCTCGATCACGACCAATCACAAAAACAAGATCTATTCTCCTCTCCAAAATATTTCTCTCTAAAAACTTGAAGAAAGATACGGATTCAACCTAAGGTTTCGAGTCAATGTCTCAATTCCTCCAATGAAGGCTAGCATTTGGATTCAAGGTATGATAGTTTTCATTCATGGATTCCTTTCTATTCATTAAGTTCCCAAATAACTTTTTTTCTAAAGTTAGAATTCCCCAATTGAGTTAGGGTTTTCTTTAATTATCATGGGTTCTTTTCATTATTGATTTAAATTATTGAATTATGATCTCTTATACGAGAATTGATGAAATACTATGATTTTATGATGATTTCCCCATGAACCCATGTCATCCCCATGTTTTCAAATTATGAATCATATGATGTGGGATTTTGATTGTAATAGAAGAGTTTTATGAAATTAAGCATGTATTGCAAGCTTTACAAGTATTTTTATGATGAAATCCATATCTAACCCATGTTTTCTAAGTATTGATCATTGAAAGTGAGATTTGAACCTCAAGAGGTAAATTATGGACTTATCCATTTTCTTATGAAATCTATGCAAATGTTTTAAGGGTACTTTGAGAGTATAGTACCAATGATCATGATGTGTTATTGAAAGGAGTTTCTCACATACACATAAAAGCAAGATGTAAAAGGTTTTCTCACATAGAAAGGATTCTTAGGTTGGAAGGCTTTCTCCCCTAATTGAATCAAAGAGTAAGAGCTATCCTAATAAAACTAGCATAGCTTGGATTGGGTATCCTAGGATACCTTTCCATGAATATGAATAATAAGGTCAAGTATGAAATGACTATTTTAGCACCGAGAGGATATTGAAATGAAAGCTCCCACATTAGTAGAGGTTGGGTTTCTAGAATCAATTTCCTTATCCCTTACCTATGTGCCCCCATAGGATGATTGTCTCAAGAGACATTAGCTAGTAGATCTACTTAAGCTAGAAGTTCATATTCCTTACCTTAGAAAGTAGGACGACCCTTTTCGATATGGGAAATACCAGGGGTTCATGTTATAGCTCACATGGTCTCTATGTCAGTTAAGGGTAATTCCCCACATTAATAATTAACTAAGGTTATTTCAAGAAGTATCACATATGAGTTCAATGGTTTTAAAGATGATGTTAGCTTGCATTGGCCATGATTTTATGCCCTATGTTTTCTAACTCTCTTACATCATGTTTTAGCTTGGTCAATTGCATGTCATGAAATCAAATGTCCCTTTTTAGCATTCTTTAAATATTTTATGCATAGCTATCATACTTGGTACATTGTTTTGTACTAATTCAAACTCTTGCCTACATTTCCCCAAATATAGGGTCCGACAGTCAAGATCATTAGTTTCGTGGCTAGTGGTTGAATTTAAGATTTCCCAGCTTTGGTGATTCATCATGCTTCGAGGAAGGAGTTTAATTGTTTCACTTTCTTTCAAGTACTTCTCTTTTGAACATGATGTATAGGCTATGCACAATTTCATTATATTGTATTAGATGGCTATGATGACACAAGGATGAATCCTCCAGCTTCTAGAGTGAGGAAATTCGAAAGGACGAATCCTCCGGAGTTTCATGGTTCTATGATTAAGGAAGATCCTCAAGAGTTTATTGATGATGTCTATAAGGTTTTGATGATCATGGCTGTTACGGCTGTGGAAAAGGCGGAGTTGGCCACTTATCAACTTAAAAGTGTGGCTCAAATATGTTATAACCAATGGAAGGAAGGGATACTAGAAGATGTGGGTCCTCTTGATTGGTCGAAGTTTAATGCCTCTTTTCTTGATAGGTTATTTCCCCTTGAGATGAGGGAGGCTAAGGTTCTTGAGTTCATTAACCTTCGACAAGGAAGTATTAGTGTGAAGGAAATTGATCTAAGGTTCATTCAATTGTCTAAGTATGCTCCAACTATGGTTGCGGATTCAACGACTAAGATGAGTATGTTTGATTCGGGTGTGTCTGAAATGGTTGCTAAAGAGTGTCGTACCACCATTCTCATTAATGACATGAATATCTCTCATCTCATTGTCCATGCACAACAAGTTGAAGAGGAGAAACTAAAGGAAAAGTCAAGAGAGGTAATGAGGGATGGTAATTTTGCTCATGCAAGGTCGGATGGACATGGTCATCCTACATTTTGACAAAGGTTTTCCGGTCAAGATTCCTCCAATGCTCCTCCTAAGTTCAACAAATATAGGATTTCTAACCCTAAGCCTCACAGAGGTAATGGTAGTGCATCTTCATTGCCTAGGTCTACTTGTATTATGTTTGGAAGGAAATACGAGGGTAAGTGCCTAGCCGGCACGAATGGTTGCTTTAGTTGTGGTAAAAGTGGTAACAAAATGAGTGATTGTCCAATGCTTGAGACTAAAGAAAGAAAGGGCAAGCAAGTTATTACTACTTGTGCGGGTCCCAATGCTCCTAAGAAAAATCGATTCTATGCACTTCAGATTCGTGGTGAACAAGACAGTTCTCTCGATGTGGTTACCAGTATGTTGAAAGGTTTCCAACTTGATATTTATTGTTTAATTGATTTCGGTGCTACCTTGTCCTTTGTGACACCATATCTGGCTATGAGGTTTGATGTTTTTCCAGATGTATTGTTATAATTGTTTTCTATCTCTACCCATGTTGGTGATTCTATTGTGGTCAAGAGGGTCTATAGAAACTGTCCAATGTCCTTGTCCCATATAGTTTCTTTTGTTGTCTTTGATTTTGATGTTATCTTGTGTATGGCTTGGATGCACTCATTTTATGCTTCTATTGATTGTAGAACTCATGTAGTCAAGTTTCAGTTTCTGAATGAGCCTATCCTAGAGTGGAGGGGGGAAATTCTATGCCTAAGGGTCAGTTTTCTCTTATCTTAAAGCTAGAAAGATGACCTCTGTAACGACCTTGGGGTACCCCCTTGATGTAACATGGCGTATAGAACCTTGAAGGACTTCATACAAGAAACTTAGCTCTCATAACATAAGAAACATAACAATAAGAGTAAAACAATAGTCCAACTCCAATAGTCTTTATAAAAGAAAAACGGAAGTCTAAAACACTTGTCTCATCATAGCCATCTAATAAAATAGAATGAAATTGGGCCTAACCCATACATCATGCCCAAAAGAGAAATACATGAAAGAAAGTGAAACAATGAAACTTCGTCCTCGAATCATGAGGACTCATTAATGTTTGGCAATCTAGAACTCAACCACTATCCATGAAACTGATGACCCTGATTGTCAGACCCACATTTGGGCAAATGTAGGCGAGAGTATGCCTTAGTACAAAACAATATACCATGTATGATAGCCATGCATAAAACTTTTAAATTATTCTAAAAATGGGACATTTCTTTTCATGACATTTAATTGACGAAACTACAACATGATATAAGAGAGTTAGAAAAGATAAGTCATAAAACCGAGGCAAATGCATGCTAATTATCTTTAAAACCTTTGAACTCATATATGATACTTTTTGAAGTAGCCTTAATTCATAATTAATGTGGGGGATTAGCCTTAACCAACATAGAGACCATGTGAGCTATAACATGATCCCCCGGGGTCTCCCACACAGAAAAGAGTTCTCCTACATGCCAAGGTAGAACAATGAACTTCTAGCTTAAGTGGATCCACCAACTAATGTCTCTTGAGACAATCATCCTATGGGGGCACATAGGTAAAGGATAAAGAGATTGCTTCTAGAAATCTAGCCTATACTCGCAGGAGAGTTTCCATCTCCATATTCTGTCGATGCTAAGCATAAAACCCACAGAATAGTCATTTCTTCTCATTCTTATTATCCATGGAAAGGAACGTCATCTTTCCAATCCAAGATAAGTCATCATCCATGGAAAGGTATCCTTGGATAACCAGTCCAAGCTAAGTTCATTAGAATAGCTGTTAATCTTTGATTCAATTTGGTGAGAAAGCCTTCCAACCTAAGAGTCCTTATTATCGAAAAAAACCTTTCACATCTTACTCTTATGTGTACATGAGAAAATCCTTTAAAGAACACATCATGATAATTGGTACTTTACTCTCAAAGCACCCTTAAAACATTTGCCTATATTTCATAAGAAAATGCATAAGTCCATAATTTACCTCTTGAAGTCAAGAACCAACTTTCAATCATCAACACTTAGAAACATGGGTTATATATGGATTTCATTATAAATTCATTTAAAGCTTGCACCTCATGCTCAATTTAATAAAACTCTTCCTTTAAAATCAAAATCCGACACCATATGATTCATAACTTGAAAACATGGGGGTTACATGGATTCATGGGGAAATCATCATAAAATCATAGTATTTCATCAATTCATGCATAAGAGATCGTAATTTAATCATTAAAATCAACAATGAAAAGAACCCATGATAAATGAAGAAAATCCTAACTCAATTGGGGAATTTTACCTCTAGATATAGAGGAATTTTGGAACTCCATGAATGCCTTGCATTCATGGATAACACGTATCGTACTTGGAATCCAAATGCTATGCGTCATTGGAGGAATCAAGACGTTGACTTGAAACGCTAGGTTGAATCCTTCTTCTTATTCAAGTTACTAGAGAGAGAAATATTTTGGAGAGGAGAATTGATCTTCTTTTGTGATTTTGGAAGAATAAAGTGAATGGGCTAATTTGGTGGTTGAAAATAGTTATATAAGGGTTTTGGTGAAGGGTAAAACGACGCACTATAGAATTTATTTAATTAGGAAAATACTCAAATGCACCTGAAAATAGCAAGCAGCTGCCCACCGACCTTCCACCTATGGACCCCAGTCGAAGGACCGTGTTCAGACCCACGGCCCGTCCTGGTGGACCATCGATAGTTGTCAGAAAACTAATTTTTGGGCCAGTGAACCACATACCGTGGTCCTGACCTCCAGGACTCCCTTAGGCAAGGACATTCACGGATCATATCTACGATCCGTGGTCCCATCCATGGGCCGTGGGTGGTTGTCGTGGCTAGCACTTGCAGTTTTCCCAAAATTGTTTCTTTTCCAATTTTCAGATACAGGGTGTTACAATATCTCCCCCTTGGGATCATTTGTCCTCGATTGAGATTCAAACTTGTTCTAAAAGTTTAGGAGAGGAACTAAAAACCCAACCTAACAAAGCAATGCATGTAACCAAGGAGGAACTTTTGACTCCAAGCTAGGACGTTCTGAAAATTCTGAAAACATCATAAGAGGGGTGAAACTAAGTCTAACAGCCCATCATGAATGCAATGCACATATACAAAGAGGAAACATCAACTCCATGATAAACTTACGCAACACAACATAAGAAAGTAAGAACTACATCTAGAAACCCCTTATGCATAAAATTTCAACATTACTCATGTTCAAGGAGGAATTACCTTCTCCAAGCTAAAAGCATGCTCAAATCAATCTCATTGATCCCATATGAAATTCGTTCTCAAAAAGTATAGCTAAAGAAAGTTTATCGATTTATCTCATGAAGTCTACATACAACTCATACTCAGTGAACAACAACATGTGGAAAATCAATCATGTAAACTCATTTTCTTTCAAAACACAAGTTTTCATGAACATGCATAACATAAGGAAATTAGGGAAACACATAAAACACATGACTCCAAAACAAAGGACAAACCAAGAAGAACTCATTACATTAAGCTAGAGTAAGAGTAGAAGGAAAGTGATGGGGATATCGGAACATCATATCGGCCTCGGCCTCCTATGAAGAACCCTCAATTAAATGATTCCTCCACAATACTTTCATGGAAGCAACTTCCTTGTTTCTTAACTCCTTAACTTGCCGGTCTAGAATCACTTCCGGAACTTCCCCACAAGAAAGTTTCTCTTTAACTTCCATACCATCTAAGGAAACTATGGATTTTGGATCTCCAACACCCTTCTTAAGCATAGAGACATGGAAAACATGGTGCACCAATGCAAGCTCATTTGGCAAATCTAACTCATAAGCAACCTTACCAACACGCCTCAAAATCTGATATGGGCCTACATATCAGGGACTAAGCTTCCCTTCTTACCAAACCTCATTACACCCTTCATGGGTTATATTTTTAGGTAAACAAAATCAATAACATCAAACTCTAGATCACTTTTTCTCACATCGTCATAGGACTTTTGCCAGGTTTGAGCCGTTTTTAACCTTTCCTTTATAAGCGGAACTTTCTCTATGGCCTCTAACACCAATTTAGGTCCTATTAGGGCGACTTCACCCACCTCAAACCAACCTATAGGAGATCTACACCTCCTACCATAGATGGCCTCAAAAAGAGCGATATCAATACTAGAGTGATAGCTAATATTATAAGCAAACTCAATCAATGGCAAATGGTCATCCCAAATACCCTTAAAATCAATCACACAAGCCCTTAACATATATTCCAAAGTTTGGATAGTACGCTCTTCTTGCCCATCTGTTTGGGGATGAAAGGTCGTACTAAGCCTAACACCAGTACCAAGACCCTTTTGGAATGACTTCAAAAATTGAGAAGTGAATTGGGTACCACGATAGGAAATAATTGAAAATGGCACTCCATATAACGTTACAATTTCTCTGAAGTACAACTTGGCATAGTCTTCCACTAATAGGAAACCTTGACGAGAAGGAAATGAGTAGATTTCATCATCCAATCTACTATAATCCAAATCGATTCATTTTGTTGTTGGGTTCGAGGCAAACCAATAATAACTCCATGTTCAAATCTTCCCACTTCCAAGTAGGAATGCTAATATCTTGGGACAAACTTCCCGGTTTCTAAGGCTCAACTTTCACTTGTTGACAATTTGGATACTTAGCCACAAATCCCACAATATCATTCTTCATCCCATTCCACCAATAGACCTCCCGCAAATCATGGTACATCTTGGTGGATCCTGGGTGAATGTAATACCGCAATCTATGGGTTTCTTACAATATATGTTCCATCAAGTCATCGACATTTGGAACACATAAACGACCTTGATATCTAAGCTCACCATCTCCACTTTGGGAGAAAGCCTCAACAGATTTCTTAAGCACCGCTACTTTCAATTATACCGAAATAGGGTCAAGAACTTGCTTGGCTTTCACATCCGCCACAAAAGACGATTCGGAACATTGTGAATCATAACACCACCCTTGTTGGAGTCCACTAGTTGAATACCTAATCAGGCAAATCTATGAACATCTCGAACCAACCCTTTCTTTTCTTCTTCAATATGAGCAACACTATCCATAGATAACCAACTAAGAGCATCCACCACCACATTTGCTTTTACGGGATAATAAAGAACACTCATGTCATAATCCTTCAATAACTCAAACCACTTTCTTTGGCAAAGATTTAGATCTTTCTGGTTAAACACATATTTTAAAATCTTGTGGTCGGTAAACACATCTACATGAACTCCATACAAATAATGTTTCCAAATCTTTAAGGAAAAAATGTCCGCCACAAACTCAAGGTTGTGAGAAGGATAATTATTCTCATGAATTTTAAGTTGCCTTGACTCATAGGCAATAACTTTCCCATTTTGCATAAGCACACATCCTAACCCAATTATTGGGGCATCACAATAAACTACAAACCCATATGTTCCTTTCGGTAAGGTCCACACTGGAGCGGAAGTAAGTCTATCTTCAACTCTTGAAAACTCTTTTCACACACTTTGGACCATATGAACTTCGCTTTCTTTTGAGTTAAAGCAGTCAAAAAAGAGGCAATTAAAGAGAATCCGTCAACAAACCTTCTATAGTAACCGGCTAAACCCAAGATACTTCTAATATCCGAAGGATTTATAGGGCTGGGTCAACTCTTGACCACATCTGTCTTCTTAAGATCTACCTCAATACCCTTACTTAAAACAATATGGCCAAGGAAAGCTACAAACCTTAACCAAAATTCACATTTGCTAAACTTTGCAAAGAATTGTTGGTCCTTAAGAATTTGAAACACGATTCTCAAATGATCAATATGTTCATTCTCACTTCCTGACTAGATCAATATATCATCAACGAACACAATCACAAACATGTCAAGGTATTGTTTAAACACCCTATTCATCAAATCCATAAACACCGCCGAAGCATTAGTCAATCCAATCTACATTACCAAAAACTCATAATGAACATACCGAGTTGAAAAATCCTTTTTCGGAATATCATCTTCTATAACCCTCAATTGGTGATAACCCGATCGAAGATTAAGCTTAGAGAAGTAACTTGCTCCTTGAAGTTGGTCAAATAAATCATCAATCCTTGGGAGATGATACCTATTCTTAATGGACACCTTGTTCAATTGATGATAGTAAATACACATACAAAGAGACTATCTTTTTTTTAACAAACAAAACTAGAGCACCCAATGGAAAGACGCTCAGTCGGATGAAACCCTTACTCAACAAATCCTTCAATTGTTCTTTCAAATCCTTAAGTTCTATCAGAGCCATACGGTAAGGAGGAATAAAAATAAGTTATGTATTTGGGAGAAGGTCAATACCGAAGTCTATTTCCCGCTCGGGAGGAATACAGGGTAAATCATCTATGAATAGTTTCAGAAACTCATTAGCAACGGGGTACAACTCAAGAGTAGGAATTTTGGAATCTACATCCCTCACCCTAACTAGATGGCAAGTGCAACCCTTAGAAATCATCTTTTTTTCTTTAAGATAAGAGACAAACTGACCCTTAGGCATATAATTTGCTCCTTTCAACTCTAGGACATTCGGAAACTGGAACTCGACTACACGAGTTCTAAAATCAATAAAAGAATAAAATGAGTGCAGCCAATCCATACCTAGAATAACATCAAAATCTAGCATATCAATCTCTACCAAATCAACAAGAATAACTCTATGGGACAAAGAAATACGACACTCTCTATAGACTCTCTTAGCGACAATAGAATCACCGACAGTAGTAAGTCAGAAAAAGGATCTAACAATACATTTGGAAGAACATCAAACCTTATAGCCACATATGGCGTCACAAAAGACAAGGTAACACCGGGTTGAAGTTAAGCATAAACATCAAGTTGGAAAACTTTTAACATACCGGTAACGACATAGGGAGAAACCTCTTGTTCACCACGAGTTTGAAGTTCATAGAACTTATTTTGCTTGGGAGTATTAGTACCTGAACCACTTTGACCGGATGAATGGTAGGGTTGAGCCCTACGACGACTATCTCCCTCATTCCTACAAAGTGAAAGGCAATGCTTTATCTTGTGGTCCATCTTACCACAACCAAAACAAGCATTGGAACCCACTAGGCACTTTCCTTCATACTATCTTTCAAACCTAGTACAAGTAGACATGGGCAATGAAGATCCATTATCATTTCCTTCTTGAGGCTTAGGGTTAGACACTCTTCCTTCGTTGAACATAGGAGCCACATAGGAACCTTGCCCGGAAAACCTTTGTCAAAATATTGAGAGACCACTTCCATCGGACGTAGAGTTACTATCTTAAGTTCTTGACCTTTTTAGTTTTCTAGGCATTCCTTCCGGAGGATTCATCCTAGTGAAGTCCCTCACTCTAGATTTTGTTGTATCCGCATTTGGGTTCACGGGAACCGCAACCTCCATATTGACTTGGGTCATCACGGCTTGATCCAAGACTAGAAAAGCAGCCCTAAACTCTGCATTAGTCACTTGCTCGACCAAAGGATCGATCGAAATTTGAGGATCTTGGGGAGGAACTTCTTGACGAATTTCTTCTCCCTCGGTCCTTGTAGAAAAATCCCTTCGAGTAGCCATATCCTAAAGAGCACCAGATAAGGATTAGGAGAGAGACCTTATACTGTTAAACTCTATCGCATGACTTTAGGGTAATGAAAAAAATGGAGTTTCCTAATCATCTTGTAGCCTCTCATTCATAAGTGTGGCGCGCTTTACACTTATGAACATGACAGTACTAGACATATCTTATGAGATATCCTAGGACCATTCTAAACCTTGTGCTCTGATTACCAAGTTTGTCAAGACCCAGGGGTACCCCCTAGATGTAACATGGCATATAGAACCCTAAAGTATTCCATACAATCCACTTAGCTCTCATAACATAAGAAATAGAATAATAAGAGTAAAACAATAGTCTAAGTCCAATAGTTTTTGTTAAAGAAAAACAGAAGTCTAAAACACTTGTCTAATCATAGCCATCTAATACAATAGAATGAAATTGGGCCTAGCGCATACATCATTCCCAAAAGAGAAATACATGAAAGAAAGTGAAACAATAAAAATCCAACCATGAAGCATGAGGTTTCACCAAAGCTCGAAAATCTTAAACTCAACCACTAGGCACAAAACTAATGACCCTGCCTGTCGAACACAACATTTGGGGAAATGTAGGCAAGAGAATGTGTTAGTACCAAAAAATATACCAAGTATGATAGCCATGCATAAAACATTTAAATTATGCTTAAAAGGGACATTTCGTTTCATGACATGTAACTGACCAAGCTAATAGATGATATAAGAGATTCAGAAAACATAGGTCATAAAACCAAGTTCAATTCAAGCTAATTAACTTAAAAACCTTAGAACACATATTACGATACTTCTTGAAGTAACTTTAATTCATTATTAATGTGGGGGATTAGCCTTAACTAACATAGAGACCATGTGAGCTATAACATGATCCCCTGGTGTCTCCCACACCAAAAAGGGTTGTTGTACTTGCCAAGGTAGAACCATGAACTTCTAGCTTAAGTGGATCCACTAGCTAATGTCTCTTGACACAATCATCCTATTGGGGCACAAAGGTAATTGATAAGGAGATTGCTTCTAGAAACCCGACCTCTACTCACGAGAAAGATTCCATCTCAATATCCCATCCGTGCTAAGCATAAATCCCATGGAATAGTCATTTCATCTCATTCTTATTATCCATGGAAAGGCACGTCATCTTTCAAATCCAAGCTAAGTCATCATCCATGGAAAGGTATCCTTGGATAACCATTCCAAGCAAACTTCATTAAGATAGTTCTTACTCTTTGATTTAATTAGGTGAGAAAGCCTTTCAACCAAAGAATCCTTATTATGTGAGAAAACCTTTCACATCTGCCTCTTATGTGTACGTGGGAAAATCCTTTCAAGAACACATCATGATCATTGGTACTTTATCTCTTGAGGTGAAAAACCCACTTTCAATCATCCACACTTACAAAACATGGGTTATATATGGATTCATCATAAATTCATGTAATCTTTGAATACATGCTCAATTTCATAAAACTTTTCCTTTACAATCAAAATATCACGTCATATGATTTATAACTTGAAAACATGGGGGTTTCATGGGTTCATGGGTAAATCATCATAAAAAATAGTATTTCATCAATTCATGAATAAGAGATAATAATTCAATCAGTAAAATAAACAATGAAAAGAACCCATGATAATTGAAGAAAACCCTAATTGAATTGGAAAATTCTACCATTAGAAATAGAGGAATTTGGGAACTCCATGAATGGAAGGAATTCATGGATGAAAACTATCATACCTTGAATCCAAATTCTAGCCTTCAATGAAGGAATTGAGAACTTGACTTGAAACCCTAGGTTGAATCCTTCTTCTACTTCAACTTTCTAGAGAGAGATATATTTTTGAGAGGATAATTGATCTTCTTTTGTGATTTTGAAGAATGAAGTGAATGGGATAATATTGAAATGACCCGAGAGTACCCCATAGCCGTTACATGCGTATTCGACCTCTCGGAGGTCTTATACAAGCCTTAGCATTCATTCATCGCATAGATCATAAAAATCATTAAGAAGTTAAACTTTTATTCAATAAAACCATAAGACTTCAAGAGTCATCAACATTTGAAAACATGAATACGCAAGCGGAACTACTAAGTCTCTTTAGCCAATCTTAGACAAGAACTTAAAACGTACTAAGGGACATGTCCCTTTACAAATGAAATGAAACTTA
>JAJOOR010028063.1:0-24433 GCA_036250505.1 Solanum acaule | reverse complement strand
TTGGTCTACTTCATCGCCTTACATGAGTTGCCTTAAACATCTTTGTGTCCTGGATAATTGGGCGATGTAGCACTTCTTTGCGGAGTCGTTCGGCGATACGCCGACTTCTCTTTTTCACTGCTGATTTTCTCCTTTCCTTCAGGGCTCAGCACACCAGAACAAAAGGCAACAATGTGATATGTTGGCAATTCGCAGAATGTGTTCGACGATTCGCAAATCTTCGTTTCTTCGTTCTTTCGGCTTCTTTTTTATCCATTTTTATAAGAGGTGTCCATGCTTTGCCTCAAACTTCAAATACCTAAAACTTAATGGTTTACATCAGATATCGAGATAAAACATGCATCTGAGGACACTAATTTCATCAAAATATAGCCCTAAATGAATCCAAATCGTGGACTCATCACTATTCAATCACATTATTCATTAGAAGGTAATTCTAGTCATACTTGATCATAAAGGTTCAATTCTAACTTCTTAAGTCAAGATACTTCCAATTCAATCAAGTCTAGTTCAATTCATGATTATATGATCCTAACTATGATCAATTAGTATTCAAGACATTGAAATAGGAAGATCACTTTAGAACCTTCAATTTTGTCTCTAATGGCATAAACCCACAAAAGATCACATTCATCAATTTAGATTAGGGTTTACCATAGAAGTCACATGAATTAATCATAATATCAATATACAAATCTAAATAAATCATAATTAGGTATTATCCACTAGATTGGAATCATATCGAAGCCCTACCCACATTACAATCACAACCCTAGCTAGAATTGAGTTTTTTAGTTCACAGTTGGGGGATTTCTAAGGGGGCTCCATGGGTAGAAGAACCTATGTATGATTAAGCTTCACATACCTTTAACCAAAGCCCTAAACAAAACTTGAATCAAAGGGGAAAATCTCCCTAAGTTACTACGCTCCTCTCTTCTCTTCTTCTTCTATTCTAGATAGAGAATTTCTTGAGAGTAGTTTGGGGGTTCTAAGATGAATGAGTTAAAGTGATTAGTTTAGGGTCTATTAACTATTTATATGAGGTTAATTAACTAACTAATCATACCTCCTAACCCCTCAACTAATTACTAAAGTAACCGCTCAACACTAACTTAAAAACCAAAACTCCAAAACTGGCAGCACCTACGAGACCCCCATCCACGGACCGTGGATGGGTCTACTGGACGTGGTTTAGTGTCCTGGTTTGGGTCAGAGACTCATATTTTGCAGGCCAACTCAGTACTGACCTACGCCCATGACCTACGGGGTGTAGGTTGATCTAAGGGGCGTCAATTGCAACCGTAGGTCACTAAAGTTGGACAGTTTTGTGGACTGTTTTGGGGTCCTCCTCAAGGACCCCTTGGGTGGTCCTTGGGGAGTCGTACCCGGACGTATAACCCCTAAACTTGTCATTCTAAGTACGGGAACTATTTTTACAAGTTTTAACCCTCATCGAAACTCCAAACCACACACCAAAGGCTCTAGAACTCACTAGTTCAACTAACTAATTTCCAGGGTGTTACATTATTCCCCACTTGGGAACATTCGTCCTCGAATGACACTTTAAACACTTCATAAAGTCTAAAATCTAACTTAGCAGCCCATTATGCATGAATTACATCTAATGCACATAATCAAGGAAGAAACTTCAATTCCAAGCTAAACACATACAATGCAACACAAGGGAGTAGGAACTAATTCTACCAACCCAAAATGCATCAAATCCTATATCTACTCATTTTCAAGGAGGAACTAACATGTCCTAGCTAAAACATTCTCAACACACACTCATGGAGACTAAAATGCAACTTCTCATAAGAACATCTAATCAAGGAGAAACCCTCCAACTCCAACCACTAAGGCATACTCATAATCAATTCATGAAGACTATATGCAAGTCTTATTCAGATGCATTATGACATGAGGAAACAATGCATAAAAGTAATTTCTAACAAGACCTAAGAAATTTCATGAACATGCATTACATAAGAATAACATGGAAACATACTATTCACACATGACTTCACATAAAAGAAAATCAAGAGGAACTTATCATCTCAAGCTTGAATGAGAGTAGAAGGAAAGGATGAGGACATCGGAACATCTCATTGGCCCTTAGCCTCCGAAGTAGCACTCCTAACCGTATTCCTTCCTAAAAAACTCCTTACCAATCTATGGAACAACTTTCTTGTTCTTCTATTTCTTGACTTGCCGGTCCAAGACCACTACCGGTACTTCTAAATTAGAGAGCTTCTCACTAAGCAACTTAACCTCACAAGCAACCTTACTAACCCCACTCAAGATCTCACATGAGCCTAACAAACCGGGACTAAACTTCTCATACTCATCGCACCTATCAAGTTGAACATTTCTAGGAACTCTAATTCATGAAAATCTCTTAGATTTCACATCAGCACACAAAATGATCCTAAACCATGGTGAATTACACTTCTACCCTTCTTAGAGGAGTCTATTCACTCAACCCATCTAGGCATTACTCAAACACCCTATTTAACCAATCTATCAACATACCTCAAAACTCATCATAGCTAAGTCGGGGTCTACCAACAACTAGACATAACCACACAATAACCTCGCTAGCTAGGCACACTATCCCCCACTTGGGAGTAAGCCTACACAAAATTTTCTAAACGTCATGCATTCTAAAAACAACTTCAAAGTCTATCATCTCAAGCCTTACCAAGTCACATAGCAATAATTGGCATCTCAACCAACCTTTTTCCCTCACACGTTGTAGCATAAACCCTCCTAATAGTCACATCCTTAAGACCATCGGATATGGGATAAGAGAGAGAGAGCTTATAGATCTATGGCACAACTAGGAGAATGAAGAACTAAGACTTTTCCAAAGCATCCAATAGCCTCCTATTCATAAATGTGACGCGACTCACACCCATGAATAAGACTCTACTTAGACGTGGTTTGAGACATCCTATAATATTGTCCCAAAACCTTATGCTCTAATTCCAACTTTGTCACGACCCAAGGGTACCCCCTAGACGTAACACGGCGTACTCAACTCCGAAGAGGTCTAATACAAGCCCTTTGCATCATAACATAGGTAATAGAATTGAAACTACGGGGCAATTAAAAACTTTACAATCGAAGTCATATTTGATAAAAGCAACAAGCGGAAGTCTTACTAAAACCTTTCTCTCAAACCATCTATTAACTTTAAAATAAACTTCTTTGGTACGCAGCCCATACAAAGTCTAAAAACATAAGGAAATGACAAAAAGGTAAAGTGGATGTTGTCCTCGAAGCTATGAGGACTCACCAAGATCTTCAACTCTTCTAGATCCTTAAAACCGAGCCTCCAAAGCAACTCAAGCCTCCAACTCTACATTTGGTTAGAATGTAGGCAATATGTGTTAGTACAAAATGTACCAAGTATGAAAGCTAGCACAACATCATAAGAACATCTCAAATGGTTAGTCAACATAAGACATAAGCATAAGAGATATAAACACAGTCATGGCATAATCATTATAGTCATAGCATGGTCTCCAATATATGCTTCATATAAAACATAAGTCAACATAAGATATTTTAATGAGCATAGGAGACACATCAAGTTCATGGCATAGTCTTTACTTAGACTTTCATGGTTACATACTTCAACCTTAAGTCCTTCATATTACAAGAGAACTACTTCACAAGCCACCTCCAAGTATACTTGTGCAATTCATGGATAGCATCCCATACTACCATCAAAGCTAACTACCTCTCTTTGGTCATTCTTGGGCATAGTCCACCTTCATATTCAAGACTTAGGTCTTCATGTCATCTTAATTATAGTATAGGTAACTGGTCAACTCTTAAGCTTCTCTATGCCATAAGGGTACCATACTTCTAAATAACCCTAAGACACACTTGTGCAATGCATGAATGGCATCCCATACTACCCTTCACACAAAGCATAGCCTTGAAGTCATTCTAGTCATATTCACCCTACTTTGGCCTCTTTATTAGCTTAACTCTCATAACTAAAGGAACTACCACCTTAGTCAATCATTTCTTGGAAGGAAACTATGGAAACAACCCAAGCTAAGTTATACTACATAAGGGAACCCTTCACAACTAGCCTCAAGTCATACTTGTGCCATGTATGGATAGCATCCCGTACTACTTCCCACACTAACTACTTCTTTAGACTACCATCAATGTTCACTAGTTGGGGACTAATCCCTCTAGTCTATTTACCTCTTCAAGGCTACCAAGGTATAACCCCCTAATAGGCTAGACCATGGTATCATCTTACTAACATAACTAGGTTAAGTTAAGCTAACTACCTTGGAAGACACACTAACATGCAAGTCCAAGATACTCTAGGAAAGGTACAAGTGTCCTATCCTAGCTACCATGAAGTAGTCCTAAACCAACTAAGTCATGCTAACCTTACAAGTGTACTAGATTACAAATGCAAGTTGTCCATAGGGGAGTATGATTCTCAACCCTAAGCTATCCTTAGGAGAGTATGAGTCCTCAATCCCAAGCTACCATGACTAACCTAACTCAAGCTATCCTTGAAATGCATCTTACAATGCAAGTCAAGCTACCCCTAAGAGAGTATGGATCCTCAATCCTAAGCTACCCTTAGGAGAGTATAAGTTCTCTATCCCAAAGCTACCATGAAATGGTCTTGGCCAAACCAAGTTAAGATACCATGAATGCATCTTAACAATGCTAGTTCAAGCTACCCATACGAGAGTATAAATCCTCAATCCTAGGCTACCATGACTACTGCTAACTCATGCTACCATGACATGCATTCTTCAATGCTAAGTCAAGCTATTCTTTAGGAGAGTATAGATCCTCCATCCCAAGCTATCAACCTTGGTCTTATTCTACCAAGCCAAGCTATACATGAAGGAAATTCAAGCCTCAACTTCAAGCTATCCTATCTTGGTTTTGTCTTGCCAAGACAAGCTACACATGAAGGGATCATATATCACAGCTTTAAGGTATTCTAGTCTAACATGCTTTGATTAATTTTAGGTTACTAAGTCAACCTAGAATCATTCTATGTAGGAGAACTTGATTTTCCTAGCTTGTTCATGTCTAAGTATATAAGAGAAAGAGAATACACCACAAGATCACTTCATATTGACTTCACCCCCAAAGCCTTAACAATAATCGCTACAAGCCCTACTTTCAAGATTAAATTCATTCTATCATGATCCATCTCTAAATTACAAGCTATTTAATCACATTGTTCATTAGAAGGTGATTCTAGTCATACTTGATCATAAAGGTTCAATTCTAACTTCTTAAGTCAAGGTACTTCCAATACAATAAAGTCTAGTTCAATTCATGATTAGATGATCCTAACTATGATCAATTAGTATTCAAGACATTGAAATAGGAAGATCACTTTAGAAGCTTAAATTTTGCCTCTAATGGCATAAACCCACAAAGATCACATTCATCCATTTAGATTAGGGTTTACCATAGAAATCACATGAATTCATCATAATAGCAATAAAAAAACCAAAATAAATCATAATTAGGTAGTATCCACTAGATTGGAATCATACCCAAGCCCTACCCACAATACAATCACAACCTAGCTAGAATTGGGTTCTTGAGTTCACAATTGCGGATTTCTAAGGGGGCTACATGGGTGGAAGAACCCATGGATGATTAAGCTTCACATACCTTTAATCAAAGCCCTAAATAAAGCTTGAATCAAAGGGTAAAATCTCCCTAAGTTTCTGCCCTCCTCTCTTCTCTTGTTCTTCTTCTTCTTCTATTCTAGAGAGAGAATTTCTTGAGAGTAGTTTGGGGGTTCTAAGATGAATGAGTTAAAGTGATTAGTTTAGGGTCTCTTAACTATTTATAGGAGGTTAATTAACTAACTAATCGTCCCTCCTAACCCCTCAAATAATTACTAAACTAACCCCTAAACACTAACTTAAAAACTAAAAATCTGAAACTGGGAGCACCTACGAGACCCCGATCCACGCACCATGGATGGGTCTACTGGACGTGGTTTGGTTTCGTGGTTTGGGTCAGAGACTCATATTTTGCAGGCCAACTTAGGCCTGACCTACGCCCATGACCTACGGGGCGTAGGTTGATGTAAGGGGAGTCAACTGCAAATGTAGGTCACTAAAGTTGGACAGTTTTGGGGATTGTTTTGGGGTCCTCCTCAAGGATCCCTTGGGTGGTCCTTGGGGAGTCGTACCCGGACGTCTAACCCCTAAGCATGTTATTCTAAGTACGGGAACCATTTTTACAAGTTTAACCCTCATACGACACTCCAAACCTCACACCAAAGGCTCTTGAACTCACTCGTTCAACTAACTAATTTCCGGGGTGTTACATTATTCCCCACTTGGGAGCACTCGTCCTCGAATGACACTTTAAACACTTTATGAAGTCTAAAATCTAACTTAGCAGCCCATTATGCATGAATTACATCTAATGCACATAATCAAGGAAGAAACTTCAATTCCAAGCTAAACACATACAATGCAACACAAGGGAGTAGGAACTACTTCTACCAACCCAAAATGCATCAACTACTATTTCTACTCATTTGCAAGGAGGAGCTAACATCTCCTAGCTAAAACATGCTCAACACACACTCATGGATAGTAAATGCAACTTCTCATAAAAGCATCTATTCAAGGAGAAATCCTCCAACTCCAACCACTAAGGCATGCTCATAATCAATTCATGAAGTCTATATGCAAATCTTATTCAAATGCATTACAACATCAGGAAATAGTGCATAAAAGTCATTTCTAACAAGACCTAAGCAATTTCATGAACATGCATCACAAAAGAAGATCATGGAAACATACTATTCACATATTACTTCACAGAAAAGAAAATCAAGAGGAACTTATCATCTCAAGCTTGAATGAGAGTAGAACGAAAGAATGAGGACATCGGAATATCTCATTAGCCCTTCGCCTCCGAAGTAGCACTCCTAACCATATTCCTTACTAAAATACACTCCTTACCAATCTATGGAAAAAGTGTCTTGTTCTTCTATTTCATGACTTGCTGGTCTAAGACCTCTACTGGTACTTCTAAATTAGAGAGGTTCTCATTAAGCAACTAAAGCTTACAAGAAACCTTACTAACCCCACTCAAGATCTCACATGAGCCTAACAAACCAGGACTAAACTTCTCATACTCACCACACCTTTCAAGGTGAACATTTCTAGGAACTCTTATTCGTGAACATCACTTAGATTTCACATCAGCACACAAAATGATCCTAAACCATGGTCAATTACACTTCTACCCTTCTTAGAGGAGTCTATTCACTCAACCCATCTAGGCATTACTCAAACACCCTATTCAACCAATCTATCAACATACCTCAAAACTAATCATAGCTAAGTTGGGTTCTACCAACAACTAGACATAACCACACAATAACCTCGCTAGATAGGCACACTATCCCCTACTTCGGAGTAAGCCTACCCAAAATTTTCTAAACATCATGCATACTAAAAAAACTTCAAAGTCTATCATCTCAAGCCTTACCAAATCACATAGCCATAATTGGCATCTCAACCAACCTTTCTCCCTCACTCCTTGTAGCATAAACCCTCCTAATAGTCATATCCTTAAGACCATCAGATAAGGGATAAGAGAGAGAGCTTACGGGACTGTGATGAGGATGAGCTTTTGTTCTTTATTAGATACATATAATTTAATGTTAAAATTACTCTTATTTTTACATATCATGTTTCAACGGCATAAGTCTTTAATAAATGTTATTATCTGGAGATGACTTATTCATAAAGCACTAAGTTAGTTATCTTCATTCTCTGACGGAGACTCTAATGAGAATGAACCTTCATTTTTCATTATATCCAAATGATTATTCATGATAAAATTAGTCATATATAACCACATCACTTGCACTAAAGACCTTAATGAATTGCCACTATCCTTTTGGTTCAATATCATCTACTTTGATCTAAAAAATGATTTTAATTGAAATAAGTTGTTTCTATGGTATCAAATATTGTATGCTTATCATTGTTTTGATTCACATTGTTATGTGGCATGTGAATCAATGAATTGTGCACTTTCACTTAATTTCTAAAGTATGTAAAATTCATGAAATAATTGACGGTTGCATTAATTAATCATTAGATGAAAAAATTAAGCAAGTGAATAACTTGTTTGTGACTTTGTTCAAGAATTGAAGTCAACATCGTTTTATGAATTCTGGTATAGAATAAAGTGAAAGTGAATAACTTGTTTGTTCACATGCACGAAAAAATGTGAACAACTTTTTTTATTTATTTCAACAATGTTACTTACTACATGTACTTGAGTTTATCTGGAGAATGGAATCGAGACTCTTTTTCTCTTAAGATTCAATAATAGTTCTCGTATAGGATAACTCATGTCATTTTGAATTTTGAGAAGGGGACCTCTCTTTCGAATATTTAATTTGGTAGAATTGAATTATGCAAAGAAACTATAATTCTTTCCCTTGAATAATCACTAGACATACTAAGAGCAAACAAGACTAAGAAAACAATTAGCTCAATAGTACTTACTAGAAGTACTAAGAAAAATCGAGATAAAAAAGAAGAAGCTAACTTTATGTGTATAATTGAGAGCCTTTCTCCCATGAAAACAAAGAATAGTTTTGGGCAAGATAAGAGAAGAACTCAAATTTGGAAAAAAAATATTTTAAATTCAATTGGTTGACTATAAGTTATCAACCATTCAAATTTTATGATAACTACACAATTTCAACAAATATCAATCAGTCCATAGCCATCATATCATAAAAGAGAATCTGATACAAGACAACATAAGCGGAATCTATGAACCATGTGAAAAGCCTCAAGTCATAAACGAATTTCTAGGACAAGTTCCTAGATAACTCTTAACTATTTGAAATTGAAAAAGAATACTATAGAAAGTTTTAAAGGTATGTCTCCAAAGAATGAGGATTCACCAAAGAAATGCAAGCTGAGGGGATCTTGTACTAACCGCACTGAAGGATGTGCGTTAGAACCTACATTATGAAACAATATAGGAAGAAAAATATGTGGTCGGTACTTGAAATGTATTGAGTATGAGGAAAAGTGCACAACCATGATATAAACTCATGCAATATCTAAAAAACCTAATAGTTTGTCAGATGTATACAATAACTATGATAAAACATGCGAGCTATAACATGGATTATAGTGTTCTGCTCCTACACAAAAAAGAGAGTGTCCCACTTGACAAGGTAAGGACCATGATATCTTAGCTAAGGTGGATCTACTAGCTAATGTCTATCCGAGAAAATATCCTATGGTGGCACATAGTTTTGGGATGAAAGGGATTGCTACTAAAGATCCCATGCCTCACCCAATGGGTAGACCTTCATCCCTAGGTCCCCTCGCTGCTAAGTATACTCATAATGGAAATATTAATTGGAAACAAAAATAATCTATATTATTGAATCAGACTGATAATTATGATAACATATGTAGTAGCTCCTTAATCATGATAACTGAACATAATAAAAAATATACTTTATTTGAAAATATTTATATCATGCTAATCATATATATATATATATATATACACACACACACTAAGACATGAATGTGAAAATAACATAATTATAGGAAGCATCATAATTCATGAAAATCTGATAATCTAAGACATGTATGTGAAAATAACATAATTATAATCATAAAAGTGCTTGTATGTCATGGGTTCATGAAAATAGCATTAAAACATTGAATTATAATCAATTTGTGCATAATACTGTTAATCAAGCAGAAGAAATCAAATTTCAATAAGAAATCATGAAACCCTAGAATTTGGAGAATTCATAAATTAAGAAATTGAGATTTCTTTAAGACTCAATGGGTGAAGAATAACTAGAAGTTCCCACATACCTTGAATGAAATACTAGTTTGAATGGGGAAGAATAGACTTAGAGATTTATTACATGATCTTGTCTTGGGAGAGAAGCTTCGGCGAGACAAAAATGGATTTGGAAGAATGAGAGCGAATGGGGGAGGTTAGGGTAATTAGGGATCAATTATACCCACTTAGATAGGATAAAATGACGTATTACAAAAATTAAAGAGTGGAAAAAGACTAAAAAGTTTCAGATGAAAAGTTGTTGGAAATCATTCATCGATGCGTTTATGGACCGTTGAAGAGTCCATGCATCGCGAAGGGTCAATTAGAAGGAAAAGGGGTAAAAATAGAGTTTCTAAAGTTTGAGTATATGGACCTGATGAGTCGGGGATTTCGACTCATTTAAGGATTAATATTCATAGTTTTAGTGTTCACAATGCCTATTGTATGCTCTAAAATGATGTTAAAATGCTAATTTGCAGGAATGAAGGCAAAAGAGCTAGGCAAGGACATTACTGGCCAAAAAGGAGAGGAAAAGCTAAAAAAGTTGAACAAAAGCAAGGCTGATGATTGCCAAGACCACTCGGTGAACCGCCGAGTGGCTCTTCAGCTCGCCAAAAGTTACAGTAGGCCAACCCAGGGACAAAGCCAACTCGGCGATAGGAAGGAAAACTTTGCAATTCACCGACTGGATCGGCGATGGAGACTTAGCTCGCCCAAAGTTAGAGAATGATTGGTGAAAAGGAAAACAAAAAGGCGAGATGAAGGAAGATTTGGCGCATCTCCGAACAGGTCCGCGAGCCCAATCTGGATCTCCTAAAGTTATAACAAGGGAGTGATTAAAAGTCAAGCCAAGGAGGATATGGAAGGCACACTCGGCGCATCACCGTCCTGGTCGGCGATGCTCGACTTATTCCACCGATCAATCCTAAAGCTTAAAATCTAGAAGAGTATAAATGCGATTTTCAAAAAGAGTGAAAGGGTTCCGAGGTTTTGACACAGTTCCCTCACATTAAAACTCGGGGATTTTTATCTAAGACACTCTAAACATTGTTTTTAGTATATTAAGTAGAAATTTAGATTGGATTTTGATTTCGAACTGATTCCAAGCATTTTGAAGATTTGCAATTTGTTACCCAAACTGATGGAGAACAATGTTGGTAACATTTTCTTGCTTTCTACAATGTGTGGCTAAAACCACCATTCTTGGGGGTCTGATTATGTGATGTAATGTTTCAATTAGCTTATGGATGTTAGTATTTACTGATTTAATTGTTGATTTGAAGTGGATTTGATTGATAGTTGACTTTTAATTCATGAATTGTAGTTACAAATACAGTTCTAGTTTAGAATTCTAGGCTTGCTTGAGAAAGAGGTTTCAGAATTAAAACTATCAATTGATGATTGTAGTGATTGGGTTATTGTGGATTCCTCTTAAGAAAGTGAGTCTTAATTCGATCCTACCAATCTAGCTCGATAGAGTAGTTTAATTGAGGTATTGGGTTTTTCATAATCGTTATACTTGTCAAGGTTCGAGAGAAATCGCCTGATTCGTGATAGTTTATCGATGAATGGATACAACATCTAAGGCCTAGCCTATCCACTAAGATTCAATGAGTTTTAGTAAATGTTAACCACCCATTTAGCGAAATTGGCACTAAATTGATCGCATCCCCAAGGATTCCTCTCTACTTGATTACCCCCTGTTTTTGTAGTTGTTCATCGATCACTCTAATCCCCCCATTTGACACTAGTTGAAAACTGATATGCTCAAATTACATCTCTATTAAAGAAGCATAAGAGATCATTGTCAAATAAAGAGCCCAACTTGTAGGTTGGGGTCGATCCCACGAGGAATATGGTTCGGACTTAAACTTAACTCAAGATTATATTCGGTAAGTCAAAACATTTCCGAAACAAGTAATTAAAGGGCGGATTTTTGTAAGCAAATAACCGATTGTTGTTTGAGTAACAAGTGAGCAAGATTCAAACCTTGAGTTATCAATAAGAGAGAGAAACTAGGGCGTATGTATTCCCCCGAAAGCTCTTAACGCGGTAATCCTAATAATAGTAATCATTTCCTAGTGTTTTACATGCAAAGCTGGTAAGTTAGGTATCCCTAAGTGATTGGTCCTCCAAATAGGGAATTTCACCTCGCACCTTGGTCCGGCTACGTGTGTATAATTTTATAACCCTTACCTTTACCTCAGATTAGACATCACATCAAGTATGGCTTAGTTTTCACCCTCACACCAATTGACATTAGACTATTAGATAGTATTACACTAAATCTCTGTTGTTAATTATTTTCTCATTAACTACCTCCTTGGTCCGACAAGTAGAACGAGGCGAGTTCTAACGTTGGCCACCGTTAAAAAGACTTCTAAGCGAAAGAATTAACAATACATGCATAAACACTATTCAAGAATTACTTAATTATTATTCATACGTTGTTAATTGCTCATGGTTCCCACAACCCTTGTTGTGGATTTAGCTACTCATGATTAAAAGAACACAATTCATGTTTTGATAAGAAGAATTCATGCACTTACGTTTAGAGTAGAAGAAACCTGAAATCACGAACTGAATTTCAAAGCAAAAGTCGTATAAACCGAAATTCAGAAATCAAATTGCTAAAGTTACAAGTTAATTCCCAAAGAAAATATCAAGAACTAAAAGTAAACAATAATGTCTAACCCCTAAAAACGAGGTTTACATACCCTATTTATAGAAAAACATGTCCTAAACAAAAAGGAATCAAAATAATGAAATAAACTTCTTGGATGCGGCTTTGATCAACGACTCGACCTACGGACCGTGGGTGGACCTACGGTCCGTAGGTCCCCTCCGTTTGTCACCACTTAGAATTTTCAATAGAGGTTGGAACCTTCAACTCCCAGTTCATCAATGACAGACGTGCAGGACAGACTGTAGGTTGACCCATGGTCTGTGGGTCCACTTCAGTGGCTCCACACTTAGGATTTTCATCAGGTATTGGAACTTCAACTCTCTGAACACCTTCTATGGATGTGCAGGACGGCCCATTGGTCGACCTACGGTCCTTGGATCGCTTCGTAGTTCCACACTTGGTTAGACTTCCCTGATGCTCCCATCTACACCTACCCATCGATGGACCATCACAGGACCTACGGTCTGTAGGTCACTTCTATGGGTGACCACTTTTGTAGAATTTTAGTTGCCATCTCACACAACCGCGTCCAAGCCTAGTTCCTGCAAACATTATAAAAAACACATTATTTCTAATACAAAATGACCCTAGACACACATAACTTCTGAGTGAAATGCATCAAAGATATCGTAAACTCATGGTATATCAACACCCTCAACTTAAACATGTTGTTTGTCCTCAAGTGACAGACTAACACTCTAAACGACACTTGTGTAGAAGCAGATATACAAACTCAGCAATCACATGACTATTTCAACCCATTCCATCTTCTTAGTGCAAATCCTTTTTATTAGACTCAACAAGCTAACTCATTTGGACAAACATATGACAAAGATCGGCCAATAGACACCACAACATACACTCTTCACAATCACCAAGGTACCAACTTTCCGACAATGTAACTAGTGCCCTAACTTCAAACGAAATCCTTTTCACACAAAAGATAAGAATTTTGAATTTTTAGGATTCATTCAACACTCACACTCAGAAGTGACTTCAAGTATAGTTAGTGCTCAACACCATAGGTTTGCCCTTATTTTCACTGCTTAGACTCTCCTAACTAGTTGCTAGGATCATTGTAGAACTTTCTTAGGTTGTAACGTAGGCTCAGGGTCAGGGTGGTACATTTGGGTACGTTTTAATGACTTTCTGCCCTTCTTGACATTACATTGGCTTTTTACCTCTCTTCTCAACCTATTTTTGACATCCTTTCATTTTACTTTCTTTCCGTTGACTCCTTTGAAACACAGATGTCACTTTTGACTTTGTGGCTCTTATTTTTCACTTCCTTCTTTTTCTTTCACTTTATTTTTCTTTATTTCTTTCAGCTCTTTTTTTTATCAAATTTTTGCTTCTTTTGCACACAATCACAACTTTTTCTTTCCAGCTTCTCTCTTCAACACACAACTCTTTTCATACCCTTTTTCTTTCAGTTTCCTTTTTCCACAGCCACCCTCAACTTAAGTGTTTAGCACGAGTTGAGGTGCACAATATCCGATGTCAGACCAGGGCAACGATCAAGGTAACTTTTTGGATTAGCCACCCTCAACTTAGGCTTTTGGCCTAAGTCAAGGTGCACATGTCCAAGGAGGGACCGGGGCCAAAACAATTATTTTAGGGAAGGTGATTTAGGTGAATTGAAAGAAATGGTCTATCTTAGGATCAAACATTTGGATCAAAGGGAACATTGATTTTATTTGGTTGGATCATTTTAGGCTTAAGTGGACTAATTTGAACAAGGGCCTATGATTACTTCCCAACTTCTAGCCTAGAGCAACTTAGCAGGACCAACGGGGCAAGTTCTAGATTGGCACAAACTATCTCAACATTCAACTTTTCTCACACACTCTTGGCACATTGTTTCATTATCAGATTATGAGATTACCCAGTTCAAGTTTTAGCTTAAGTCATGAGGTCAAATCAGTTCCTTATCATGTCACATTGAGATCCAACACATTCAACTCATTAAGACTGTCTATCTAGCATATTTCAACATTTTTGGACACGGATCATTTTTCATGCTTTTTATGCTATCATGCTTTCATTTTTCTACTTACTCCTACACATATATTCCTAATCATGCCGGTTCAATAGAAATTAAAAAATTCTCTTGGGGGGAAAGAACACAGGCAAGAAAACCCTAAGAGAGGATTATAAGTTTGGTTACTCAGACTTCACCCTATCACTCACAATCCATTTACCCATCCCCAACAAAATAAAGTGCAATTGTCCCCACTGCACAAAAATTAAAAAGCAAAGGATCGGGTGAAGCAAACTTGAGGTGCATAGTCGCCGAACACCACTCAGAAAGCGGGTGGGTCCAATTTCCCGTAACCCGCTAGATCAACACTCAGGACGCCAACAGTAGCACTCCCATCTACTATCCCAGCACTCTCAATAGTGTTCTCATCAACTCTCACAGCACCGTCAGTAGTGCTCATATTTCTAGATGGGCCCATACCTATCTTTATGCCCCTCTACTATCTCATCTCCTCATCAACTATGGATTCCCTTTGAGCCTTCTCAGTCTGCTAGCGCTCCCTCTTCCTCTCTCTCTCAGCCTCAGTATCATCAAAAGTGCGATCGGAGCAGGAGCGCCTCCCAGTAGCATGGGAAGAATCTAGTGGTGGCATATCATCTCTCAATAGGGCACTCATCACCACATCATCAACTGGTATCGTAGGGGTAGACTCTATCTCTCTCTCTGGGGGAGCGACAAGTACAGTGACATCAGCACGAAGGCTCTCTAACTCCTTCTTGAGGGTGGTCACATCAACGGTCGGGGCCGGCCTATCCAGGACTCGCAACTCAAGGGCATCCAGGCGCTGATAAAAGGCATGTACCTTCTGGTCTATCATATGCTCCATCCGCTGCTCAACCCTCACTTCAGACTCCGTTATAGCACACTGCATCTATGGCCACACATGCTGAAGTAGGGTGGCCATTTGTGCCTCTAGTTTCTGTACTCGAGCTAGAGGGATGGCGGTGGAACCAGAAGAATGAGTGGCTCTAGAAGAGCTAGGTACCTGACTGGCGGCCGGAGACGGAGGAGCCTAGGCATCTGCTGTAGTGGCTGGAGGGCAGTGTCATCATCTTGAATTTGTTGTAGTGGCTGGACGGCAGTGTCATCATCCTGCATCTGCTCTACATCTGCTACAAGATCATCGCCCAATGGTGGCACCTCAACCTATGGCTCCCTATAATGTGCAGCTATAGTAGCCTTATCCCGAATTAGGCCGATATCAAGAGTCTTGGTTTCCTGAAGCAACCTGTCATAGTGTCACACTGGAATACTGGAGTTCCTACAAATCTGGATGATAAGGCAGGGGAAGGGAAAAGTGGTGTTGTCCTTGAAGGCCCTTTCATGAATCACCATAATTAGGATGCGGCCAAAATCTAACTCCAAACCGGCAACCATAGCTACAACCATTACTGCACGATCCCATGTGAGCACATTATCCACCTGAGTAGGAGCAACACGGTAATGCACCAGCAACCAGAAAAATTTTGGTAGCAAAAGTCAGGGTAACCTTCTTAATACCTAAACTTGGGGTCTTGACCCACTCGACGCACTCTCCATCAGTAGCAAGATATCAGGCAAGCCATCTCACAAGGGACTCCCTCTGCTTAGCATCCCGCTGAAATGCTCCGCTCTGAATAATGCCCATCCGAAAGTCAAACTTTGTTGAATTGCTGGGCAGAGTCTGGTCCGGGCCATAGATGAACCTGTGGAGGGTGGTCTTGGAGATGTCCATAGAAAAACTCCAACTAGTGTAGCCTCAAGTGGAGGCTGAGCTGCGGGCTTGGCCTTCTTGTAGATAGACCCTCTAATAGTGGTGGCATAGGAGGTGTACAACTCTCTGACTATTTCCTCATTGTATGTGCCTGGGGGACTTGCCATCCACTTACACCTATGTCTCCGGAATAGCCCCTCAATGACTGGAGCAGTGTGGAGGCTACTTGTGAGAACCCGACGCTCATTGGTGACTAGTCGAGCTATCTTATCGTTCTCATTCAGCATGTGGGCATCTCTGTATAACTGAAACCTCCACATACCATCAATTAGGCTCCTCAGCAACTGGTGCAGGCTCGAAACTAGGGGCACTGGAATTTCACCCGCATTATCAGCCTCAAAAGACGAGGCGGTGATGCCATTAGAACAGGAGCTGAAGTCGGATGCGGACTTGGAGCTAACTGGTGATCTGATCGATGTGTCCCCCTCATCAGACTGGGAGCAGTGACCACGTTGGGAATCACCTGTCGGGCTCGATTCCATGTAGTGCATGGAGTGGTGGGGGAAATCCTGGTAGGAGGTGGAACGTACTCCACATTCGTATCCTCATCGATCAGTCACAACGAAGGTGCTACGGATTTTTATTTGACCTTTGCGGCATAAGTTCAAGCTTTCTTGGGGGCAATCGTTCCTGTTGAAGATTAGTTAGTACCAAAATAAGCAAATAAAACACTTGGAAGAATTTTAAAACAAGAAACGAATCAAAACGAAAAACTAAAAAATTTATGGGCAATAGCTGAACTTCCGACCCACGGTGGGTACCTATGGTACATGGGTTGACCTACGGTCCGTAGGTCAGAGTACCCAAAATTGGGTCTCTGATGTGGGAACCACGGATGTGCAGAACGGTTCGTCGATGGGACGACGGACCGTAGTCCATACCTTGGTTCAACACAACAACAAAAAATTTGTGTGCTTCTTGCCCACGGACTCGACCTATGGTCCGTAGATGGGGTCTCGTGGGTTAGGCTATGCCAGGTTTCAGATGGTTCACTTTTTTCAATCATTTTCCTTCACCAATTTTAAAAAACTTAGCGTATACATGCATTTCAACAATTAATATGGTAGTTAATCATCCTTATGGTTCCAATTTTACCAAATTTCACAAATTATCACACCGATACCCGTGAACCCTAAGTCAAAACTTCCGATTCGGCCTACTAACTTGAATTATTCAGTTTTATTTAATTACACACTCACATACCATCATTCAAGGGTGTTCTAGACCTTCTATTTCGGAGATTAGAGCAGAAGAACTCTGTAACGACAGAGAGGGTTTGAATGCCACTTGACTCTAAGGAGAGGGGCTTCACCTCGATTCCAAATGATTTCTCTTCTTCTCTTAAGATATTTCTAGTTAGAACTTGATCGAGGGATCAAATGGTTTGAAATTGATTATAAAAGAACTTATTTCACCAAGTAATGCTAATTACAATTTCACATACAAACACAAAATTAACAAATTAAGGTCAAGTTCATTGTTGTTATTTCAAATGGAAACTATGAAAAATTTCAAAGTTCGGGAGAAATCAACATACCCTACAAGTATACAACAATGGTGAGTATGTGATTGAAATAAACTTCTTAGACCCTTTTGGCAAGCCTTTGACACCGAACCCGAACTATGGAATCGCTGGGGAAGGAGATAGGGATTTGGAAAGGAGAAAGATGATTTGGGAATTTGGGGAATGATATGGGAGTTATAGGAGTGATTACGGGGATTGAAAAATAGTTGGGGGATTTAGATGGACATGGGAAGTGTTTTGAATTTCAATGGTTTTATTTAAAGAAGGTCCGGGTCGGGTCGGCAGAACCCTAGTTTTGGACCCATGAGACCTCGTCTACGGTCCGTAGGTCACTCTGAAACTTAGAACAATTAGGAAACTTACCTGGGGTCTACGGACTCCATTCACGGTCCATGAATGGACCCACGTACCGTCGATGGGGTCCGTAGACCTCTGCACAACCTTTTTCTGCAGATTCAACTTTTCATCCCTACACACGTAGCAACCATTAAGACTTTTTTTTTACATTTTCTTGACACTTTTTAGACACGGACCATATGTTATATCTAGCCAACACTAATACAAAAATAAAACACCTATCAAAAGAGCTATAAAAATCAAAATACAAGAATAAAACTCCTATGTCGAGAAGAAAAACCTATAGTACATCTTGGGTTGCCTCCCAAGTAGTGCTTGATTTAACGTCACGGCACGACATAGACCCCTTGATTATTGAGACTTCATCAAGATAATAGGCCTCAATCACTTCTTGCACACTCTCCAATTTCCCCATGTAGACTTTGATCATTTGCCCATTCACCTTGAACCTTGTTCCCTCCTTGTTCTCGAGCTCGACCGCTCCATGTGGAAACACTTGAGTGACTTTGAATGGACCGGTCCACTTGGACTTGAGCTTGCCAGGAAACAAGTGCAACCTTGAGTTGAATAGAAGCACCAGATCACCATCAACAAATTCACGTTTTTCAATCTTTTGATCATGATACTTTTTCATCTTCTCCTTGTACAAGGCTGAACTTTCATAAGGTTTTAGGTGAAACTCATCAAGCTCATTCATGTCATTCATTCTTTGACTTGATGCGGCAGCCCAATCCAAACACAACTTCTTTAGCGCCCACATAGCCTTATGCTCTAGCTTTACCGGCAAATGACATGACTTCCCATATACAAATTGGAAGGGGTACATACCTATGGGAGTCTTGAATGCGGTGAGATAGGCCCATAGAGCATCATCAAGCCTCCTTCACTAATCAGTTCTATTGGTAGTCACTGTATTTGCAGGGATTTACTTTATCTCTCTATTTGACACTTCAACTTGCCCACTAGACTGTGGATGGTAAGGAGTGGCAACATTGTGACGGACTCTATATTTCTCTAGCAACGCCTTGAACAACTTATTACAAAAGTGGTAACCTCCATCGCTGATAATCTCCCTAGGTGTACCAAATCTGGAGAAGATACTCTTTTTCAGGAATGCAGTGACACTTTTCCCTTTATTATTTGAAAGCGCAATTGCTTCCACCCATATCGACACATAATCAACCGCAACAAGAATATACCTCATCCCATGTGAACTCACAAATGGACCCATAAAGTCAAGGCCCCATACATCAAACAACTCAATCACCAATGTCGGATTTATAGGTAGCCCAAGCCTCTTTGAAATTCCTCCTTCTCGTTGGCAACGATCCCAAGAGGTGGCGAAATCATGAGCATCTTGGTGGATGGTAGGCCAGTAATACCCACACTGCAAGATTTTATGAGAAGTCTGAATACCACTATGATGCCCACCAACAGGTGATGAATGACACGCCTCTAGTATACTCATCATCTCAACCTCGGGCACAAGTGACGAATAATCCCATCAGCACAAATATGGAACAAGTAACGCTCATCCCAAAAGAACTTATTCACATCATGCATAAACTTTTTCCTTTGGTGAAACGACAAATCTGATGGAACTAGATCACTTGACAAGTAGTTAGCAAAGTTCGTGAACCAAGGAATAAGATCAACAGATGCAGCCAATACCTATTCGTCTAGAAAGGCATCGTCAATTTCAGCCCCATCTCCTAGCTTGAGCATAGCTTCCTCCTCTAATCTTGACAAATGATCGGCAACTTGATTTTATGTTCCCTTTCTATCATTCACCTCAAAATCAAATTCTTGCAGCAACAATACCCATCTAATCAACCTCAGTTTTTCATCCTTTTTATTCATCAGAGACCTCAATGCAGAATGGTTAGTATGCACTATGACCTTAGTACCAAGCAAGTAGAATTGAAATTTCTCGAATGCGAAAACAACAGCAAGGATCTCCTATTCAGTCACCGTATAGTTCTTCTGAGCCACATTCATATCTTTGCTAACATAGTATATTGGATGAAGAATCTTCTCTCGCCTCTTTCCCAATACCACACCAAGCACCACTGCACTCGCATCACACATCACTTCAAACGGTTGCCCCTAATTTGGTTAAATAATGATAGGTGCACAAACTAGCTTTGCTTTCAACTCTCCAAATTCTCTCAGACAAGCATCATCAAAATCAAACTTACACTCATGTTCGAGCAATTTGCAGGTGTGCAATTTTGGAGAAATCTTTGATAAACCTCCTATAAAAGTCTACATGCCCAAAAAACTTCTCACACCTTTAACAGAGACATGTGGTGGAAGCTTTTCTATTGCCTCAACTTTAGCTCTGTCAACCTCAATACCCTTCTCAGAAATCCAATGACCCAGAACTATCCCCTTTTTCACCATCACGTGGCACTTTTCCCAATTGAGCACAAGATTGCACTCTTCATACTGTTTCAGTACCTCGATCAAATGCATCTGACAACCATCAAACGAGTCACCTACCACAGAGAAATCATCCATAAATACCTCCATAGTGTCCTCCACCATATCTGAAAATATTGACATCATGCAATGCTGGAAGGTCGCTGGAGCATTACACAACCCAAATGGCATATGTTTGAAGGCGAAAGTCATATAAGAGAAAGTGAAGGTGGTTTTCTCATGGTCTTTCGGAGCAATGGAGATCTGATTGTAGCCCGAATAACCATCAAGAAAACAATACCAACCCTTACCAGCAAGGCGGTCCAGCATCTGATCCATGAACGAAATAGGGAAGTGATCATTTTCTGTCCAAGCATTCAATTTCTGGTAGTCCATGCATACTCTCCATCCAGTCACTGGCCACATTAAAACAAGCTCGTGTTTTGCATTAGGAATCACAGTAATCCCACCTTTCTTAGGAACACAGTGAACAGGACAAACCCAACTACTATCTGCAATGGGATATATGACTCCAGCATCCAACCACTTGACTATTTCCTTTTTCACTACCTCTGGTATAGGCGGATTTAGTCTCCTTTGGTGCTCGATACTAGGATTATGATCTGGCATGAGTTGGATTTTATGAGAACAAATGTCAGGAGGAATCGCAATATTGTCTGCAATAGTACATCCAATAGCCCTCTTGAACCTCTTCAACACAGAAACCAATGCCTTAACTTGTACCTCACTCAAATATGCTGCAATGATGACCAGTAAAGTACCATCTCTCCCCAAGAATACATACCTCAAATGATATGGTAGAGGCTTGAGCTCCACTTTTAGAGCCTCTTCAACAGACGATTTTGCGGGTGGAGAGTCACAATTCTTCATATCTAACTCCAATTTCTTTGGTTTGGAATGTAATTCGAACCTATCAAGTACGGCAACTAATACATCATAGTCTTCAATACCATCACCCTCAAAATTCATCTTTACCGTTGCCAGTGCATCAACACCCAACCTCTCTGTAATAGACACATCAGAACCTCGCTCCACAATATGATTCACCACTGATACTTACTTGAGATCACTTTCCTGCTTCATAGACCTACAAATATTGAAAGTTACCTTTTCACTATTCAATCGGAACTTCATCTGCCCTCTCTCCATATCGACCAAGGCAAGCCAAGTAGCAAGGAATGGTCTCCCTAGGATGATGGGAACCTTAAAATAAACCTCATAATCAAGTATCACAAAATCCACTGGAAAAATGAATGATTCCACTTTCACGAGGACATCTTGGAGTACACCAATGGGCTTCTTCACAGTTCTATCGGCTATGAGTAGTTGCATCGCAGTCGGTTATGGAGCCCCTAAAGCCAACTTCTTGTAGATAGACAATGACATCAGATTAATGCTAGCACCCAAATCACACAATGCCTTTGCAAAATGCAACAGCCCAATGGTACAAGGAATAATGAAAGCACCAGGATCCTCTTTCTTCTGCACAAGTGATCTAGTAGCAATAGCACTACAATGTTGCAACCTCTCATCATTCTCAAAGCTAACTACCCTCTTTTTGGTCACCAAATCCTTCATAAACTTCGCATACCCAAGCATTTTATCCAAAGCCTCTATCAACAGCACATTGATGGAAAGTTGTTTTAACGTAGAAATGAATCTATGGTATTTTCCTTCTTCAGTCTTCTTTACCAACCTCTGTGGGAATGGAGGTGGAGGTCTAGGCATGGAAACAACTTTTTGGGTTATCTCCACTTCTTCCTCTATAGCATTATTGGACTCTCCAGTAACCTCAATCTCATCGTTATCTCTTTCTACCACAATTTCAACCTCATATGGCATAGGGGGATCAATGGTATATCTACCTCCTCGAGTCGTGACTACCATATAATGCCCATCATTCTTCGAATTCTGAATGGTGTTGCTAGGAAGTGTATTAGGCTGACATGGGTTCACAGTAGTTAACAACTGATTAAACTGCTGCTCAAGTTTCTTTATCGACACTACATAGGCATCAACTTTTTGACTGATTCCAGACAAGTCATTCCGCATGTCTTCCACATTCTCATCAGTCGTATCAAACCTCTTCATCATCTTCTGCATCATATCCTCAATCCATGACATACTATCCCCAGCTTCTTTATTACTATATTCCTGATTTGCAGGTGTAACGTAAGGCCCAACTCTCTCATTTCTATTGACATATTTGTTCCGGTTGTAGTTGTTGTCACAATTGTAGTTCCCATCCCGGACATAATAACCCTCTCAATTGTAGTTACCATAGTTTCGACCTTGGTTTCCTTGACCTTGGCGCCAATTATCCAAATTGGAACCTTTGGTGTTGGCTCGGAAACCCCCCGTCTGATCATTCACCAAATAAGCATCCTCCTCATAGTAGCATTCCTCAACTGGTGGTGGTGGAGTTCTAGTTAAGTAGTTTACCGCATTCATCTTTTTGGCACCTCCACTCACATGCTTCAACACCAACCCAAGTTTTGTCCTCATTTGAGCCATCTCCTCACGAATGTCATCGACAGATTGATTTGGTGCAACTTGAACTGCAAATGTGCTTCTTCTAGTTTCTGACTTTCAAGTTCTCCATGCTTTATTATTTCAGGAAATCTTCTCTAATTTCTCAGCGATCTCCACAAAAGTGCACTCACCATATGATCCCCCAACAATAGTATCTAGTACAACCTTGCCATTGTCATCCGTACCTCTGTAGAAGTACTCCTTCAGTGACTCATCATCAATGCGGTGATTTGGAACACTTATTATGAATGCAGTGAGCCTATCCCATGAACTGCTCACAAACTTTCTAGGTAATACTACAAAGTTGTTCAGTTTGTCGTTGTGATTTAGCTTCTTGGACAAAGGAAAATACTTTGCCATGAACACCTTGTGCAATTGGTCCCATGTATGAATCGAGTTGTACAAAAGTTCATAAAACCACACCACAGCATCTCCGGTGAATGATAGAGGGAAGACTCTCAACCCTATGATGTTCATATCTAACTCCGGTTGTCCCACACAACTCTTGAAGACACTCCTTAACTTGGCCATGTGCCCATGCGGATCTTTCCAGGCCATACCAAAAAACAACCCCTTTGTTGTAAGAATCTGCATCAAACTTCTAGTCACCACGAATGTGTGCCCTGGAGGTAGAGGTGGGAGAAAAATAGATCCTTTTGATTCAATGGTGTTGAATTCGACCCTGTGGTTATCACGCAACATTGGTTCTGGTGGATTCTGGACCCTCAGTGCATCTCCGAGTAGATTACCCCCAGGAACCTAAGCATTCTCATTATTCACTCCATCCTCATGCTCCTCTATGACTGGATTATTATTTCCCCTTGATTTGCCATTCTTCGCAAAGTCTTGCTTAGTTCAGGACCTTATGGGGTCAATGGTTCGCCTCGACTCCGTGTACTTGGCATACACTAGAGTAGAAACCGTGAGAAAACAAAAAAACACAAAAGCAAACGTAAAATTAGGAAATAATTGACTAAAGTTCAGTAATGTAGTTAAACTTAATCCAAAAGCCTTATTCCCCGATAGAGGCGCCAAAATTTGATAAGCTCAAATTACACCTCTATTAAAGAAGCATAAGCGATCGTTGTCAAATAAAGAACCAACTTGTAGGCTGGGGTCGATCACCGAGGAATATGGTTCAGACTTAAACTTAAGTCACGATTATATTCGTTTAGTCAAACAATTTCCAAAACAAGTAATTAAATGGAGGGGGGGGGGGGGGGG
>JAJOOR010028062.1:0-19051 GCA_036250505.1 Solanum acaule | reverse complement strand
CGCACTACGTTTAGGCCGAGTTTTGTGAGAGTGAGCTCACACTGGGCTAAGGCTTGTGGATGGCTGATGACTCTGGTCAGGTACTCTTTACGAACGCCTGGAAGAGCTAAGAGGCAGTGATGAACGGGAAGTTGGACTTCGCCGACTATGTGGAGACGGTGACGGAGGAGGAGATCGTAGTTGCGGTGAATTGAACCTCCAAGAGAATTTTCTACGGGGAGTACTGCACGATCTGCGATCCAAAGTTCCACGGCTTGAAATGCAACTTCAAATTGATCGCAAGGTATGGCTTCACATTTAGGATAAGCCTTTCCAGCAGCAGCTTCACTATACGCGCCAGGTACTCCTTGGTAGGCCACACGAAGCTGCGAGCCGTGCATCGGCGCAGGAGAGAGATCAGTAATTGTGAGCGGCTTGGGGAGATTGTTATCAATAGGAACGAGATCCAGTGTTTTGTGTCCGTTCACGACAGTAATCTCACCAGCTCCACCTGTTTTCTCAGTATCCTGCTGCTGCGAAACAACCTTGCTAGCCAGAATAGCGCAAGAGCTCTGCCAGTCAGCTCTTGACGCTCCGACATGGCCAGCGAAGTTGTTGCTTGCCGGAACACCGTTGGTATTCACAGTACTAGCGTTCGTGTTGGCTGAGTCAAACCGGTACCCGCTTTGGACAACGAATCGACCCGGTACGAACCGGTTGATCTGACCCGGCGGCGGCGATGTTTGCCGGACGAAGGATTTGAGACTCACACCCGATGACGGAGTAATGGTATGCATTTTGATTTAATCTCCGTTAAATTGAAAGTAAATCTATAAAAAGAAATGCGTAACGAAACGAATTGAAAGAGTAAAGATTGAAGCTTGTAGTTCTCTTTTAGGAAGGGAACGTGCAAGCTGAGGAATAAAAGAAGGGAAAGGGGGTTTATATATTAGTGGGTAGACTGGTAGGTATTGATGAATACAGAAGACTTGAGAAAATGGTGGTGTGCGATAGTCGTTCGGTCAATCTTACACCTACCCCCGCCCCTTTTCCTTTCTCCTACTAGTATTTTTCTTTTCTCTCTATACCTTAGTATATAATATTACTATTTTTTGTATTGTGTTTTCTTTGTCCTGACTTGATTTAAGTTCACATGTATATTTTTTAATTTTGAATTTACACATGTATCTACATATTTATATTTGTATAAAAGCATTATAGATGGCAATTCACATGACATACAATGCATGTAGAACGTGTGTCTATTTATTCAATTTAATATAAATTTAAGTGTCTAGTTATACACATTTTGGAGGAAGGCATAGATGACAATTGAGCTCAAGTTTAAAAGCACATTTATGTTTTATGCCTACGTATTATTTCACTAGTGTTTAGTTATAGATTTTGGATCAGATTTTGAAAATATATTTTCAAATATTTGTTTGGTCAGATTTTGAAATTTTGATTCAAGTAAAACGTATGTCCAAACATGACTTTAAATTTCAAAAACATTTCAAATTTTCAAGTTTTTAACTTCAAAATCTATGACCAAATGGAAGCTCTCTAAAATGCATGTATAAACACAAATTCAAATTTTTGAGATTGTAAAATTTATGTCCAACCACAATTTTAAAAACTTAATGTCTCAAATTTCAACTTAAAATATATGTATGGATGACCACATTATTGTTTTCTTTTTTTTGTGGTTGCGACGGATTGACGAATCGTGCAACATTATGAATTTAGGTACTCATAATCATATTTGGATTTCCAATCCTTTTTCTTTTTTTTGTCCTTTAATTACAATAAAAATATCCAACTGATCATATATTTTATTTAAACTCAGCCTATGTCATCAAAAAGTAAATTCAACTTGAGTAAAGATGAACAATGACAAAAAGTTTGAAATTTTAGAAGCTCATGGAGTACATATTACTGCACCCAGTTATGTAGCCAAATACTAATAGTAACTAATACAGTTGTTAAAAGTGATTCTAGGTTGTTGAGATTATTAATTAATGGAAAGTGATTAGCACTTATTGGTGGTTAGAAAGTTAATAAAAGCTTACAAGAGGGAAAGGTAAATGTGAAGGGACTCTAAATAAAATGAATATATTGTGATTAAAGGAACAAAGGGCATGAGAAAACTATATATTTAAGTTTTTTTTGGTTATAAAAAAGTATAGTATGAGTAGTATCTTTTCCCCTTTTTAAACCTAAAATAACCATGCAAGCTAATCAAAATAGTACAAAGAGGAAATTTATCACCATTCGATAATAATATGACTTTAAGACTTTAATTTTATGAATTCCACTTTTAAAATATGTAATAGTTGTTTTGTTGTGTACTTTTAAAATTATTGATTTAGAATTATGTATTTATTCAAAGGTCAATATTACAACATATAGTTCTATCTGTAGTTGATTTATACTTTGTCTGTTTTAATCCGTTCATAGCACGACAAAAATATATAATTAAATTATTATAATAAGACTTAAAGCCTCAATATGAAATATGTCATCAAATAAATATGAGATGTAGCTATGCATATCTAAGAGTGCGACCTATAGTGATCAATGAAATGGTTAGAACCGTAAGGTCTCAGGTTCAATATTTCTCAACGGAAACAAAAAAAACACTTGGTGATTCTTTCTATCTATTCTAACCTTGATGAATAGAACTATCTAATACATGTTAATGGTGAAGAAGCTGGAACGAACATCACGATAAAAAAAGGTCTAAATCTCATACTTAAAAAGGAGTTAAATGCACAACATTACCAACTTAAGGAAAAAGTTAATGCCTTCTACTCCACAAACTTAGAGGGAAACTTAAGGAGGTAAATGCACTACACCACAAACTTAAGGGGAAAGTAAAAGGTCGGCCTTTGTTAGGGAGGATGGGAAGAAATAGGTGACAGAAATCTGTCAATATTTGAGGTGGTAAAAATCTTACTCTAAAAGGGAGGTTTTATTATAACTTGAAAAAAGCTCAAATATTGTATCCAATTATGAAAAATAGTTCATCGACGTCATTTGTTAATAATTAATTTTATATAGTATATACCTTACATATTTAGCCATTTTTTTGCCTTTAATCACTAACAGCTCTCACTCCCAATTTTATAAGCCAATTTCTTGATTTTAAAATACCAGATATGCCATAAAATTTGTTTACTTCTTGTCAATTTTGCAAGTGAAGATCAAGCTACTTGTGTAAAAGAATTTTCATAAAGTCATTTTTAAATTTAAATTTAAATTATAAATAATCAATTACTAATAAAAATTTGATTATATATCGATAAATCTATGAATTTAGAAATTTATTTAGAGCGATTGACATTCTTGAACGGTTTCTTTTTAAAAATAAAAAAAAAGTTGTCAAAATAACAAATGTCAAGAAGAACAAAAGTATTTAAACACGTAATGAATCTTGAAGTATTATTTTTGCAACGAGAGGGGGTTGTTCAGGTGGTACACATTTTTTATCTCCAAGCTTAATATTGTGAGTTCGAGTTATCAAGGGAGTAAAATGGTTAAAGTTCATAGGGAGGATTAAAATAAAAGGATGTTCTATTTCTGCATCTCCGATCTCTTATCAAATCCGCTTATATTTGGATTTTTCATCCCTTATCACATTCGCCTACATTAGGATTACTCATTAATTAATCGATCAAGTTTGGTGAATATATATATGTGGCTAAGACGATTCAAATGCAATTAACGAATTATGATTCGATTCGTTCAACATTTATTGTTATCAAAATAGGTTGGATCAAATTTAAATTAAACAATGATGTAAAACTAAAAATCTATTTTAATTTATCAATTACGGACAAGACTATTGATGTAAATTCTAATTTCTAGTGGTAAAGCATATAACAAGAGGGTAATATTAATGTCAAATCAAGAGAAACGAACGTTAAAATCTATTCTCTCTTTTTTCAGCATCGCCCTCTACGTTCAATGGACATCAAGTTGTTGAAATTATATTGTATTCATACATTTAATAAATGTATTCATGTATATACAATATTTTTATCTAACTATATTCACAGAAATAATAAAAAGTATATTCACACGTATCTATTATAAAACCTCAAACTATCACTATATGATTAAAACTAGATATAGTGCCTAAATTTGATTTGTTGCTTAATTTTTCCTATATATTCTTACCTACAACTAAATGGCACACCTAGCTAGCTTGGCCCCATCTCCACCATCCCTAATACTATTTAATTAGTGACACTAATTATTAAATGTTATGATTAATTAGGACTCTTTGATTCACTAACTATTTAGGAGTCTTGATATTATATATGATGATTTAACACCATAATCTTTGTTGTCCCACCTAATCGAACTTGCCAGATGGACTGTGGTGATAATAATTAATGATATCTTGTACATTAGGTTTTGATGTGTGGATTATATTTCATGTACATGTATGTTTGTTTGTGCACAAAATTTAGCTGATGTGTCGTATGGCACCTTGTATTTATTAGAAACACTAAATTAAAGATTTAAGATTTTGAGTTCGAGTTCTGAATATAATTTTTTTGTTTTATTAGAGAGCATCTATTCCTTAAACAATTTCTAAGCGATACATATTAGAATTAATTCAAAAATATGAGTATCACATTATGTGTATTATTTCTTCTGTCCTAATTTATATAACTTAGTTTGTGTTTTAGTCAGTCCCAAAAAAAATGAGACATTTTTATATTAAGTAACAATTTTACTTTAAAATATTCATTTTACCCTTAATGAAATGATTTATAGACACACAAAAGTCTTCATCTCTTTCTTAAATTCCGTATCAGATCAAACTACCTCACATAAAATGTGACGGAGGGAGTATTGAGTTCTGTATTTTATTGATTTTCACAGTATATGTTTTTGTCAGATTAATTTTTTTTAAAAAGGTAGCTAAGAGTTGTTAAATGATTGTTGAAATTTCCTTAGCAGTCAAAATTGTATTGTTTGGTTACGTTGCAGTTTCCTTTCCTTTTCTGGGAACATTCTTTTAATGAAGAGGCTCTTTAACATATAGTATTTTTTATAAATAAAAATGTTCCAAAACGTGTCCATTGGGTCAAAAATAACATTAAATTTCAAAAAGCTTTGGATCAAATTGACCTGGACACAACTTCTAGGAGCTTGCTTAGTTTTTTAATTGACACTTGTTTTTTTGTCAAAAGTCTAAGCAGTATCCTTTTTCTTTCGTATAATATAAGTTAAAACTACAAGTCTAGGGAGCACGTGGAAATTGTCTATTTAATTTTCAGAATTTTCTTATAATTTTGTCGCTTAATTCTTTCGTCTCAAAATAAGTGTCGCTTTAAAATTTCAAGATAAATAATATTAATTGTTTTCAACTATAGCGTTATATTAAAGAACCTATCTTTTTAACAGTGTTTACGGCTGCTCCCTTATGTGCATAATGAGAATAATACATAGAATCAAAAAAGATTCAACGATGAAAATATTCTCATTATGAACTCAGCAGGGCTAGTGTTTTTACAAGAAATCTCTAGCCAACTCAAGAAAAAATATCTAACAAATAAGGATAACATAGTAAATTTTGTATTTATAATTTCTCTTATTGGACCTAAAATGAGCTAAGGGTGTGACTGGCCAGGTATGAAGGAGAACATTTTTCATGAAAAAATATTCTTGAAAAATAAGTTAGTTTCTTAAACATTTTTTAATGTTTGGTAAGTAAGCAGAAATATATTATCTTAAAAGTACGTATATGTAATCTATCAAAATATTGTAGGAATGGGAGGGGATGAGAAGTGGGGCGTCGGGTAGGGATGATAATGGGATGGGGCGGGTTTACGGTGTACGTGGTGGGTGGGATGCGGGGCGGGTTGAAGTGGGTTTTTTTAAAATTAATGTGGGACGGGGCGGATTGCGGGTATATGTGATTTAATGTGGGTTCAAACTTAATTTTAACTTCTTACATGTTATAAGAGTGATAGAACATTATTTATTAAAACAATTTCTTTAAAACTACTAAAATATTTAAGATAGTAAATGAAAATGGTTCAATAAAAAATAATACAATTTCTTACATATTTCCAATTGACCTCTAAAAAATAAAATTTTAAGGCACTATCCTATTAAATTAATACAACTTAATGAAAAAATGATTTTTTTTTTATGAATTTTATTTTTATTATCAAACTTAACTAGAAAAAGAAAATATTAAAAAAGTTATGCGGGACGGGTTCATGCAATGCGGGTTGAAAATGAAAAAAGTTGTTATGCGGGGAGGATTAAAAATTATACGGGTTAAGCTCAACCCGCCCTGCACCGCCCCATTGCCATCCCTAGCCTCGAGGGTTGTAGGGGTGGGATAGTCAAAGGGTAGGGTTTGGGGGTGTTGGGTGAGTGAGTAGAATATAATAAACATAAATGTCACTTATTGAACTTGTTCGATACTTTCATTATTTTCCAAAATTTTATCCAACCAAACACCAAAAATAAAAATAAAACATTTTACATAAACTATTTTTCTCCGTACCAAACTCACCCCTATCGATACTTATTTTTGAACGGAGGTTATAAAATTTAGAATTTTTGATAAAAACATAAATTGGCAGTACGTACGCAAGTAGTCCCATTCTCATGTCACATAGTTTTAGCTGTAAAATTAAATTAGATTTTGAAGAGTGTGCATGCAGGTTAAATTTATAGATAGGATAGGATTTATAGCAATTACCTTATTATGTATTCATTTTAGGGTGTACCTGTGTACCATTGTTTGGTACGAACGAATTAAAATGTTTATTGAAAAATAAGTGATTAATTTTGTTTATTTTTTAAGAACTCAATAAGCTTCCCGATATACATTTTCTTAGATAAATAAGAGATCATGTATGATAACTGATGAGTAAGCAAAAGATAGTATCTCATAAATATGATTTCGATAAATACTATAACTCTATCAGAGATGAGGTTGACGATATGGGGGTGTGTGTGAGGAGTGGTGGTTACAGTTCCGGGGGGATAATTTGCGAGAATATTATTTATGAAAGTTATTCTTCTACTCTCATCAAGGATAATTATTTTCTTCATTTTTAAAAAATTATTTTCGTGGAGGACATATTTTTAAATGTATTTGACTAATAAAACATGAGAATATATATTATATCTTTAACTAAGACTAAACTAATCTTATTGATGTACGAATAATTGCTATATCAACCAAAAATTGTTTATTTCTTAGTACAATATTTGATGTAACAATGCAAATATGCAATCCCTTTTTCCATTTTTATTATTCTCACATGCATGCTTCATGTTTATTTAATTTAGGGAAAAGGGTAAAAAATATCCTTAAATCATGCGAAGGGAACAAAAATGTCATCCATTTATAGTTTGGCTCAAAAATGTCCTTACCGTCAATACTTTGGTTCAAAAATGCCTTGTAATCAATACTTTGATTCAGAAATGCCCCTGTAGTTACTAAATGGGTCAAAAATACCCTTTTCTGAATAAGTATATTATCCCCCCCCCCCCCCTTTTAAACACATCTTCTTCCTAATTAAAATATTATTAAAGAACCATGTTCTTGTTTTCTTTCTTTTAAAACCACTTAAAAAAATAAAAATGTAGGAAATATTTTGGTCTTCTTAATCTCATTTTATCAATTAAAATAGAATAATTTCATGTACCATTTCGACATTTAATATATGTCATATATAAAATATCATAATATATTCATCATTAATTTATATTTATATAACGATAAAAAATAAGAAATATTTTTATTTTTTATTTTTTTCTGAATTGAAGTAAGATAAACATTTCCTAATTTTAAAAAATATTATTAGAAAAAGGAATATGTTAAAAAGAAAACAAATAATATATTTATTTGAAAAATGAGCATTTTTGACCTATTAAACAATAATAAGGGCATTTTTGGATCAAAATATTGATAATAAGGACATTTTTGGACCAAACTATAAACGAAAGACATTTTTATTTCTTTTGCATTGTTTAAAGATATTTTTAACCCTTTTCACTTTAATTTATAGGGAAGTCAAACTTTGGTTTTAAATTCTTACTTTGCTAGAGGAATCATATGAAAATTGATTTTATTACTTAAATTGATTCCTTTGCTTGTGCCAAAGTCTCGAACAACCCTTTTTCTTTGTCATGTTTTGAATTTCAATAAAAATGATATCAGATATTTTTTTTTCATCTATCTAAATTTTAGCGGACAATATTATTTCATACATGTGCTTGAAAGGTGATGCACAAATTGATATGAACACTATTACTATAACTTTAAGAAGGTTAATCATTTTAAAAGTGTTGTGACTATAATTATTTTTAGTAACAAACCTTACCTAGTAAAAGAGGAAGGTGAAACCACGATTTTATAATGTTAATATAGAATGATATCAGTATCATTTACTCAATAGAGAATACTCTACATCAAAGTACTTAAAAGTAGTTGGACATCTTCACGTGGTAGCTAACATGTGTGGAGCCATGTAAGAACGAAGGGGTTCACTCAAATCTCTTTCGATAAAAAATTATATTATTTATGTATTTAATATAGAAATAGATATTGATCACCTTTTAACTTATTCAAATGTTTGTTTCTTTTTTCTTCATATTTTGAATCGAAATCATAAAAAGATCCAATATACTCCCACGATTTTATCATGTGATGATTGCCTCTATGTTAAATTGGTGGACACTATATATGTAGTATATATGTACTATATAGGATGCATTATTTGGTGTTTATGGCTTATGTAAATGGACATCCGATTCACACTAAAAACATTTGGCGAAACATAAACCCCGTGGTAAGTTATTTTTAGGCGAAATATAAATAAGAGCATAGGTGAGTTAATTTTAATGATATTAATTCATTTGATGTTTGAAATCTACATTAAAGTTCAATTCAATTTGAATTCTTATAAAAAAGTTTCACATGGAAGGTATAGCGCTTCCTAACAAAAATAAAACTAGACCATTTTACATAATCTTAGGGCTAATTTAAACTTTATTTTCCAAAAAGAAAACAAATTTTGGTTTATGGAAATAAAACTAAAAATAAAATAAACTAATAAAATTAATTAACACGTGTCGGTCTTTGGCTTCTTCTGATCCTTTGTTGCTGTAGTTGATTTTATCGAACCAAATCGAACGGTAACCACATAAATAAAAGTATTAAAAATTTCATCGTCTTTTAGCGCCAAAAATGTTAGAGGGAATCACCATTTTCAGAAATAGAAGAAAAAAATCGAAGAAATTTACAGTATGTACTCCATAGCTGCAAACTCTTTCTTCAACCCAAAAGTACCCAAGAATTTGCCTTTTCACAATCCAAACAGACCCTTATTTGCAATTGTACGCTCTTCAAGTGTTGCTCAAGAAATCGATAAATCATCAGAGGAGCGGACGGAATCTCTGGGTTTAAAGGGTTTGGAATTTCCGGCGATAAAGGGGGCGAAGAGGGTGGTGCTGGTGAGGCACGGGCAAAGCACGTGGAATGCAGAGGGTCGGATTCAGGGAAGCTCCGATTTCTCAGTTCTTACCTCTAAAGGAGAATCTCAAGCTGAAACTTCTCGACAAATGCTTATTGATGACTCCTTCGATATCTGCTTTTCAAGGTTTTATTCCTAATTTTTTTATTTTCATGAGAGATTTATGCTTATTTTACTAAGTATTACGATTGAAGTACTTTAGGGGTTGCCGGGTTGGGATATGATTACAACTTAGATAACTCTGCTTAAAGGCACTTTCACCAGTAGGAACTGTTAATAAGTCCCACATTGGAAAAGGTATGGGCAATTGGTCTCCTTATAAATCTTCACCCTATGAGCTAGCTTTTTGGGGTTGAGTTAAAGATCCATTTCTTTACCGGAAACAGGAAAATTGCCCAAATGTTGACAAATCAGGCATCAATCCTGTTGATTTATCCTTCAAGTGCACCACTGTGTTGACTCTGTAGGGACCAGGAAAAAGTGGTGTCAATCGATGATCAAAGAAACTCCGGATTTAATTTAAGGGAGCTGAACAAGAACACTGAGTTTTGCAATTAGTGCTGAGGAAAAGAGATAACCTTTTTAGGTTGTCTGATAGATTGGTTTGATTGATTGAACATGGTTCCAGTTGTGTCAAATCCCTGAAATGATCATAAAGAGATGAAAAAAAAGTTCTATCTTTACGTAAGTAATTTTAGTATTTCCAAGTTTCAAAATTTTCTGAGCACTCAAATGGAAATCTTGATAGGCATTAGGATATTTAATGCCTATCAGTTTTCTACTGGCAGCCATTTAGTCAGAGGAGCCGTCTTGTATATGTTTGTGCATGTATACACTCTGCAAAAGATAGAGGAACCACTAATTACTTAAAGAAATAGATAAGGGAGAAGTAATTTCTAGATTAACTGCAGCATATGAATGTTGAAGTATATCCTGATCTTAAATGCTGGAGAGAAGTTAAAGGGTTTCAAATAGTCTGTTTTAATTATCTGTGACCATAAATTGTATGATAATTTCACTTTTAGCTGATGCATGTAGAGAAAAAGAGTCTCTTGTTAGTCATTTTTATATTTCCAAAATGATTGACAGAGGTGGCCTGCATATTCCAGTCCACTGCGTCGCTCGAAGAGGACAGCTGAGATAATATGGGGTGCTCGTGAAGAGGAGATCATTACTGATTCTGACATGAGGGAAATCGACCTATACTCATTCCAAGTCAGTTGTAGTTTACACCTCTACTTTGTATTTTTCTCTTGGACTTGAAATCTGTGAATATGGCAACAAGATAGCAAAAGTTATTCTTGTTGTCTGTTTGCATGTGAACCACTCATGCTTCAGTGTGACTGACAGGACTATGCGTCCGAATCTAATTGTATTCCTGATGTGGAAACATATGTCTGCTCTAGGGCCTCCTGAAACATGAAGGAAAAGCTAAATATGGTGAAGCTTTTCGTCAATGGCAAATAGATGCACCAAATTTCATTATTGACGGTCACTATCCAGTGAGAGAGTTGTGGGCTCGTGCTAAAAGCTGCTGGGACAAAATCTTGGTCCATGAAAGCAAGTCTGTCTTAGTAGTTGCTCATAATGCAGTTAATCAGGCTCTCGTTGCAACAGCTATTGGTATGCTTTACTTAATGTAATCATAGTTTAATTTAAGGTTTCTAACGTCTGCTAGCAGTCTGATCCTATCTTTTATATTTGTTTCACCATCATCAGGATTAGGAACCGAGTACTTCAGGATTCTACTTCAGAGCAATTGTGGGGTTAGTGTGCTGGACTTCACTCCACAACCTGAGGGCGGAAGCCCAAGTATCTGCCTCAATCGTTTAAATCAGGTATCCAATCTGGTAACACTTTGACTCAATCTTAGGTATTAAATGATTATATATAAAGGTATCAAGAAAAGGAAAATTCTCCTGCTAGTTATCTTCGTTGTGACATGAAGATTTGATGATCAGAAAAACTGCTGGCTTAGACAAGGAAATTCTACCTAAAATATCTTCCTTTCAGAAAGTTTCTAAAGCTGTAATAACATTCATTTATATACAATGATTGGTCCAACCCTTTATCTGGATGCAAGAATGTACAACAGCAACGGCAATCATGCCTCAAAATCAAATCATAAGCTAGTTTACTCTGCTAAATATGAATCCTCTATCCATATTGCTCCATTATACTCGTTTTAATCCCATATTCTAATTAGGCTCTCTACACAAGAGGCCATCAGATTTCATTTGATTGTCAGACAATCAATGTCACCATATGACTTGTAGGTTCAATCTTCTTTTGATTTATTTTATTTTTCAACTACTTGATGCAATCTTTGTTCTTTATGGCTTTATCTGGAGTTTGGACTTCAAGGCTCTGGTTTGTAATATATCTGATTATCTTTTTGCTGTGGCTTAATTTTGGATGATGCAGACCCCAGGATCACCTGTAGCAGGGGGAAGTTCTGCAGGCAGAAAAACTAGTAAGCGGATTGTACTTGTTTGCCATGGAGTATCAGAGACTGACCTAGAGGTATGCAGTAGGCAATGGACTAATCATTCTATATTGCCAATAAACAGACATATTAGGCTCCTTGTTTCTCATATCTGTGACATAAAAAAAGTTAGTCAATGAGTCTGAGTCCTTTTGATCCTTATTGAAGTATGAGTCTGCAAACCTCTCGTAAATGACCCTAATGGATAAATTAATATGAAGAAAAGCTATATACTAACCATTCCAATGACCCTAACTTGAGATCACATAAATTTTCTAGAGGTGCAAAAGGTACTGTCGAGCTTTGAAAATACTAGAGTTTGTCCACCTTCGCAATGTCTTAAGGAACATCTACTCACAATGGACTGCAGTTTCCTCTCTAATCAATTAAAAAATTTATGGCTTCCACTTTTTAACTTCATGAAATTTAGTTCATCTTAGAAGTACTTTCAGAACTACAAATAACTGTACTTTAGCTTATGGTAAGATATATGGATGACACAGATTTTACGTCCGCAGATCATTTCTGCTTGAGGATTTCAACATCTGTTTAAATGAAATCCTATCTTGGACGATAAAGCAGTAATTTATCAACCTGAGCATAAAGAAAGAGAAGGATGATATAGGATGTCAGAGGTTACTTTCACACAAATTAAGTAAAAGAAATAAAGAAAACAAACTGTGTTGGTTGGTTGGCTAATCTTGGATGTGTCAATGATGCTTCTAAATGGTTATCCTCAGAGATATAGGAAATTGAGATTGGGGTTTATGCACCTTATGAATGTTTCCCTACCTGGTAAACTTGGCTTTCCATTCGTAGATTAGACATGGAGGTAGGGGAGTACTCAGGCATGTTGTCATCTACTGTATAAATTCTGATTTGTCCTCGCCTTAGCTTTCAGGTTTTTAGCCCCAATTCTGTTTAGCATGTTGGCAAGCTGTTCAAACTGCTCATTGTCATTTTGGTATCCTTATCTGTTGCTTTGACCATTTTCTGCTCTTTTCTCATGGAAGTTGAAATTTGTACAGAGTAGTATGCCATATACTGGAAATGGCCCCTTGAACATGCTTGGAAATATACAGGTAAGCTGGTTCCCCTTTCTATAGTAGCATTCAGCTTCATTTCGGGGGTGTCATTACCTTACAGGATTTATTAAAATGGATGACAGGCTCAAAAAATAGCAGAGCTGCTTCTTGATCTGAAAGTGAATACCGTAGTCAGTGGAACTAAAATGGCATCTGTAGAGACAGCTGACACAATCACCAAAGTATGACCACTCAGATAGTACGTTGATTGACGGTCTTTTATATAAAGAACATTAGTTTTCTTAACACAAAAATTTATTCTGAATTTTATAGGTTCAAGAAGCTGCTGACTACCTTGGAGCTGACTGTATCCCACGCTATGTGGAAACGAAGCAGATACCAGATCTGGATGTTGAAAGTATTCTTACACAATCAAAAAAGGCAAGAGACATGCTACTGATTTCCTAAACTGAAACAAGTTGATGAATTTACTTAAGAGGTTGCGTGCAAAACATTCTTAAGATAATCATTTTTTTTAAAAATAATCTTAAGATAACAATATAGGGGTGCATTGAGATAGGAAAATTTAAATTTCTGAAGTCAAAATCATAAAATATTCTTCTTGATTTGCTCAGACTAAATTCTCCATAAGATGGTGTTTCAATTTGTATTATTTCTCGCGTTCTAGTTTGAAATATTTGATGATTTTTTCATACTTTAGTTTTCTCCATTTCCTCTGCAGGATGCATCAGGATTGCAAAATGTTTCATCTGGTTGGTTAAATAGATTGGAAGACGACGTCACAACATCTTTATGGGTCCAATCTGGGAAATCATGGAAACATCTATTGTATGAACTATCAAGAGGATCTGACCAAGACAATGTAGTCATTGCTGTTGGCCATCCTGCACTTCATATCGCGATGATGGGACACTGTCTAAATCTGACAAAGGAATGGTTGGGATCGTTTCATCTCAATGCAGGAAGCATTAGTGTTATTGATTTTCCTGATGGACCCTCGGGGACAGGAGTTATCCGTTGCATAAACTACACAGCACATCTAGGGAGATGGTCAATTCCTATTACTAGATCAACGCAAGCTGATGAAGAATATTGAAGCGTGAATAATGTACATAGTTGTGGTACTGAGACGATGTTAATCAACATTACAGTTCAGAAATATGTCAGCTGAATATATATTGCTGATAAAATGGAAATGAGATTTCCAGTTTATTCAATTCCAAGGCCATGTAATAGCTTGATGTTTATGCCAATGTTACAAACATTGAATTATTGATCCAATGGGGATTTATTTTCTGATGTGGTGCCACGTGGATGTTACGTAAGACGAGTTGCCTGACGTGACTGTTAGGACCAAAAATAAGCAGGTGTAATGCGGAAGCTAGCAAAGCAAACCTCGAAAGACCACGAGTAAGAAGACAAACGAGAAACACACCATAAGACACAAAGATTTAACGTGGTTTGGTCAATCGACCAACATCCACAAAGGAGATGAACAATCCACTATAATTATGAGAGTACAAAATATAGAGAGAAACAACCTCAACCAATTCACTCGGAATACAAGGAGGTACACAAAATTCTTCCCCATAACCGAAACTCTCAAAACTCTAGGACTATATAGTGAATGCTAATTAAGTTAGAAGAAACAAACATATATTTATATAGTCCTAAACCTTTCCTACAAGAAAATGACTACTCAAAATATTAAAACATTTTCCTAAAAGGAAAACCTATTTATGGTAAGAAATCAGGACGAATAAACCCCAACAAATCTCCCCCTTGGCCTGAATTTCTGACAAAATAAATTTGTCCACCTTCTTCACATAATCTTTTCTTGTAGGAAAGATTTTAGGACTCTATAAATATAGGTTTGTTCCTTCTCTAACTTAATTAGCATTTACAATGTAGTCCTAGGATTTTGAGAGTTGCGGTTATGGGGGAGAATTTTGTGTACCTCTTTGTATTCCGAGGGAATTGGTTGAGGTTGTTTCTCTCTATATTTTGTACTCTCATAATTATAGTGGATTACTCATCTCCTTTGTGGATGTAGGTCGTTTGACCGAACCACATTAAATCTTTGTGTCTTTTGGTATGTTTCTCGTTAGTCTTCTTATTCATGGTCTTTCGAGGTTTGTTTTGCTAGCTTCCGCATTACACCTGCTTATTTCGGTCCTAACAGTGGCAACCTACTTGTGTTTTCAAAACCATATTTGAAATAGTTAAATGAAGTTGAAGGATAAAATTCCAGTAGAAGTGTGTCAAATACTTTGAATCATTCTGAAATTAAAAATAGTATATTATGTTCATATCCATTACATTTATATAGTTGTTGACATTACAATTAAATTCATTAATTAGCTATCAACATGGGAATAATGTTATATAAATTTTGTCAACATCAGTAGAAAATAAAAAAAAAAGGACACTCCCTAACAGAAAGAAAATAATTTTCACTTATAAAAACCAAGTAGCAATTTTTCCAGAAAAAGATATGCTAACTTATCTATCAATTGAGCAACAAAATTTTAATTATATACTACAATTGACCCTACCACAAAAACAAAAGAAAAAAAAAGAAGGTTCATACTTCTAAGCAAGAATAAATTAATTAGAATTCAATTTGTTGGAGCTCTTAACACTGATCGAACGTGCAATGATCTCAACTCAAAAGCCATACAAGTTAAAAATTAAAAGAATCAACAGCTTAAGATATTGTTAACTTATTTGTTTGAGAAAGTCAAATATGCTCTCTCTCCGTTCAATTTGTTGGTATGTTTTGACTTGAAACGGAATTTAAAACAAATGAAGAATACTTTTTAATCTTGTAATCTTAAGTTAAAGTTATATAGAATATAGCAAAATGTTCTCGTGTCTTAAAAGTGTCACGTGGAGAGTTAAAATTAAAGAATTGTCAAAAAAGAAAAGAAAAAATCTTTTTTAAACCGACTAAAAAGAATAATACAAATAAATTGAAACGGGGAATTACCATAATTACCTAAACTTTTTAAACCAATTTTTAGATGACACAAACAATTTCATTTTTTTTTTGTTTTCCACTTGTGTCCGTGCCAAGAAGTTCCACATTGAAGGTAAAACACTCCCTAACAAAGACGACTTCATATTTGGAAGATGGAGAATTGGAGACTCGACCCCAACAATCGACATCTTTGGTTATGGATAAAGAATATTTACCCACTCTGCCTACAAAGGAAGGATCAAGGAATTTAAAGGTGTTATTCGTTTCCCTTTAAATAAGTATCAATTAGACGACTTCTAAGAAGCTTATAGATTTACTTTTTTTATTTTAAAAAACTCAACTTTCTTCAATAATATTATAATTTCTGACTTTGGATATACATTAATGGTGATACAGAAAGTGTATATTATATTGTTTGGTTTTGTATTTTTTTCCCTTTTATTTCGTAATTAGAGATGGAAAAATAATAATAATAAAAAGCATCGCATAAGAGTAGGACTTCACATGTTGCCAGTAGATGAGATGTCCGTTTAGCTTTCTCTTTGTTTCTTTAATTAAATTTAATTTTTTTTAAGTAGAAAAAAAATAAAAATAAAAATAAAAGAAAAGTCTATGTACATGCACGAAGATTTGGTACTCTTTTTTTATTAGTCAATTTGATAAAACATTTCGTACATGAAAAAGAAAGAACACCTCTTAAGAATTAAACTTTTCGAATTAAATTAATTATAATGAAGTCAGTATGGCAAACAAATTATAATTAATTGTTTCTGCTTAAATAGTTGTTAAGTCATGTCAAATATTGGATTTGCAAATTGTAAATTGCGGGTCTTCTGTTTCTTGTTACTTCACCACAAAACATGCTTGATCTAATATGGCTTAATTTGCTCACAAGAAAATATAACAACTAATTAAATATGATTAAGCAATTTTTTGTTAATTAAACAATTAAGCTACTTGCTGGATTAATTCTTCAATTCATACTTAGCTTCCTCCCCAGCTAGGTTCTTCCATAAAAAAATTCGTAATTTTGTATATGAAAATTTTGCCGATTATTCATTTTTGGGATAGTTCCTTAGTAAATGGCTCAATATTTCTGCTGAGCAAACTGAATCTTATAAAAAAATATTAGATATCTTTTAAATTACATTAAACGTCTAACATATTTTGTCTGTAGGATTGGATAGTATAGCAAACCTATTAGACTCGAATTGGATGTCATCCAAAAAAATAATTTTTTCAAGAATTATACTTACATAACTTATTAAAAATAATAACAAAATATAAACAGTGTCTTAAAAGGAATATTTAAGCAAATCAACCGAACGTACACGTAATTTCCACCATAAGTGAAATTAGTTACTTGACGTAGTTTATAGTATAAGAAAATAATTAAATTTACATTGTTAACGTAGGTAAGTTAAATTAAGGAAAAAATCTTTTGTCCAGAAAATTTGGCCATAATGGTAAAATAACATATTTTGCACTATGCTATTTTACCTTTTTGAACATTTTTATCTTTTTAACTTTAATACATTTTAATTAAAAAATGGAAAAAAAATCAGTTTATTTTAAAATAAAAAGGATATTATAGACTTTTTAAATTTCTGCCCAAATTCTAACCAAATTTTCGGTTAAATTCTGATCAAATTTTCTGGCATTATGAAAGGCATGGTTTTTAAGCATGCCACTTGACTACTTAGTGATGAATACCTTAATTGATTAATTAAATTAGAATAATACTTTTAATATTTTTCTTGGGGTCTGAGAGAATATCTCGATATGCTGTAAGGTAAAAGTGAAGGAATTTAATTTCCTTTAGTGTATGATCTTTATTATTCTATTATAATATTTATTCAATGAATTGCCTTCACGTTCTAGAATAGTTTTCTACCTTACAAACGGAGTGCTCTTGTACGATAAAACAAACACCTTTTTTGTCTCTCTTATATAATAGTACGGATTTTATATTTGTATTAAAAATTCATCCAACACGTATACTAATACTTGATAATGTCTGCCTTGAATTTGAAACTCGTAAAATAAAAATCCCGACTCAGTCTTTTATTAGAATCCATCATTTTGATAGCATTCCATTATGAAAATTGTGGCAGGTTAATTGTGTTGATCAAACCCTACATTTGCAGCGTTTTAACCACGAAGAAAAGAAGTTAATTAGTTAAATAATTAAGTTGGGATTTCATAAAAGTAAAACATGTGAAATCAACAAGTACATTAGTTTTTCTAACACATGGAGTTTACTGATAGTGACAAATGTCTAATTAAAGTGTTTGGCTGCCAAACAAAATGGGATTGTAATAGAAAATAAAAGCATAAATTAGTTAAATAATACTTTCTCTTGTTCCTTTTTAATTGTCATAGAATCCTATTTAGTTTTAAGATGTATTTTTTCATCATATTGATATGAATAAATTTGCAATTTATAGTACTTTCCGTATAGTTTTTAAATATCTAAAATTTTATTTTAAATTATTAAACTAATGTAATCTAATTTAGCTTTGAAAAATAGTTAAATTAACTCTCAAAACATAACATGACAATTAAAAAGGAACGAGTCAGTAATAATATATTCGTTTTCTTTTCTCACCAAAACTTTGAGGACTATCTTAAACAAAACCTAACCCAAAAAAGATGTTGTTAGTGGAAGATCCAAGGAATATTAGACTAAATATATTGAACAGCTACAAATTGTGGACCATAATGTGACAAGTGATTCAATAACTGAAATTTGACTTTGAATTGATTTTATCTTCTTCTTGCCCTATTTTCAAACTAATTTTGAGAGACAATTTTTTGAGTTACTACATGATTTTTTATCAATAGATTTATTGAAGAATTTCACATCAGATGAAAAAGAAGATAATCTCCTCATTATGCCTCCTCAATGAGGTTGAATCAGATCCAAAATCTGTTCGAGATTTCATATTTTGTATTTACTTTTCAATTAGACGAATTTTATGATATCTTTCTTTATCACTTTTTTTTGCTTTCCCCCTTTTTTTGTGGGGGAGGGGGGGGGGGGGGG
>JAJOOR010028061.1:0-16840 GCA_036250505.1 Solanum acaule | reverse complement strand
TAATTGCTAGGGTTGCAACTTAATCTCCAAAGTCACAAAGTAAAACTAGAATAATAATGTCTAACCCCCAAAAACGAGGTTTACATGCCCTATTTATAGAAAAGAAATCCTAAATTAAAAGGGAAACAAATTAAGGAAAGTTTTGTTCAGGTACGCGTCTTCAATCCACGAGACCGACTTACGGACCGTTGATGGATCTACGGTCCGTAAGTCCCTTCCGTCAATCGGGACTTAGAAAATATTTCAGTTTCCAAAAGTCAGCTTCTCTGAAGCAAACGACGGACCAGCAGTACGGACCGTAGATCGATCTACGATCCGTCAATCCCCTCCGTAGTTCCATACTTAGAATCTTCAAAAATCAGGTACTGGAACCCTCGCAGTATCACTCTACGGATCAACAGTACGGTCCGTAGATCAATCTACGGACCATCAATGGGCACCGTGGTTCCACACTTGGTCAGATTTCCCTGATTTGTCCTAAACACCATGCATGCTGATCTACGGTCATCACCTACGGACCGTGAATGGACCTACGGTCCGTAGATCACCTCCGTGAATGCCATGTTTCTGCATTTCTTTCATTTGTCTCGATACTTCCGCGTATGAATATCTTTCCTGCAAAACATGATAAAAACACATAAAAACCAATATAAAAAAGCCCTAGACACACACAACTTGTAAGTGAAGTGTATTAGAAATACCGTAAACTCAACACACCCAAGCGTCCCTAATCCTGATGGGACAGCTGGCTCTTTCTGCTAATCGTCGAGCTGCTAGCCTAGAGGCCTCTATTCCAAACATGATCCAAATTGTCTTAACTGATGATATGACACCTCTTAGCACTACCATTGATGCCTTAGCAGCCATAATAGTGGTGTGTGAGCACAACCAAGGGTCCACAGAGGAGTTGATGGCGTTAAAAACTGCCATTGCTAAACTAAGATAAGATGTAGACCAACTAAAGGCCACTGATGTGTCCATGGTCATTGCAACAGTGGAGATTCCAGACATGCATGAATTTCCTCAAAAGATTAATGGGCATAAGGGTAGGACGAAGCAAGTAGCCGACCATGTGTCAGAAGCAAAGAGTAATGAAGCGATGCATGAAGAGACTGAGGGAGCTGCATATGAAGACTCGACTGAGACGAATGAAATTATGATAGATGCTGATGTGTAAGCTTCTTCGGAAAAATCTCCTGCTGCTAGATCCAGTGGAGCTGGCCCTTCTGGTGGTCACTTCGGGTACTGATACCCAGACAGATGAAGCGACCCATTAGCCAGGATCCCCTCTTTACCTTCCTCTCTAACCATGGCTATCTTCAAAATCTTGGTTAATTTTATTTGCATTTTGAGGACAAATGATTTTTATTTGTGGTGGGGTGAGGTTCACCTTTTGTGTGCTATTTGTGTTTACACTGCTTTTAGTGGATGTTTGAGCTTATGGCTCATTTTATTTTAAATTGCAAAACAATTTTGACCCTTCCAAAAAATTATTATTATTTTTCAAAGCCACCACTTGTGTTGAAAGTGGCTGTTCTCGTACAAATTTAAGTCTCGATTTCGATCAATACCGATGACTTGAATAATGCTCTCAATTGAACGAACATGAATGTACGGCTATGATGTGGCCAAATGAAGGTGCATAAATAATATGTGAACTCTTTGCATCTCATTGTGATTAGCCATTTATCGAATTTATTCTCTTGTAATGACCATTGCACACTAGCAAAAGTGTGTAATCTTATTTTCTTTAAGTGTCAATGCCTTGTGTGATTAGCTTGCTTTGAACCACGCATGAATAAAGCTAGAATTTACCCTGTTAGTCTAATTGATTTAGAAAGGTGTCCTCTTGAAATGATCTTAGGAAACTTTAAAGAGTGTGAGCCAAATTTGACATATACCTCTTTTGTGGCCTACCCGTGAGTTTGTGAAATTATTTTGAACACCCTTTGAGCCTTACCTTTCTTTGGAAGAACATTGATGAACCCTAGACCTTACTTGACCCACTACCTATAATCCTCTTGATTTGTGGTTTAGCAAATAACCAACTTAGGCCTTTGGCCTAAGTTGGGGGTGTGGTGAAAAAGGAAAAGAAGCAGTCAAGAAGTGCAAGAAAAGTCCCCTTAACCCATGGTGTTGTAGAACAAAAAACATAAAAAAAATAAAAACTGTGGAATTACGTACAAAAGAAATTAGGTTTCCAAGCAATCCATGGAGGTGAATAAAAAGATGACTTAGAAGCACTAGAAAAAGAATTGATAAAGGAAAAGAAGGGAATCCCTTGAGAGTACCACATCTCACGAGGAAGAAGTCACTGAGCCTAAATGACCATACTTTTGAACTCATCCCCATTACAGGCCTTAGAATGACCTTTTTGATCTTCAGTAAGCCGAATCGAAAGTCGATTGGAAAATAAGGGCAAACCTATGGGTGAAAACATGCATTGTGTTCCTCATTTTTTAGTCTGAGCGTTGCATCTGATACCTAGTCTTGAATTGATTAACCTTCGTGTGTAAATATGGAATCATCTTTTATGTGCAGGTATTGAGATACTTTTTCTTGAGCTTGCACAAGTAGCAAGTAGTGCGAGCATGAGAATCTTTGGTAATGGTGTGTCACAACTTGAATCTTTGAGTACACAATTGATCCTTGCATAAGTAAATTGAGTCTTGTTGTGTGCATTCATGATTGAGTCTTGTGTAGCTCTATTTGAGACACCCTTTTGAAACGATTGAACTTGAGTTTACTTGAGGACAAGCAAAAGTTTAAGTTGGGGAGCCCTATTCCCATATCCTAAAACTCAGCTCGAGAGAGTGAGTGGGGTAAGGCATAGGCTGGCCTTCACACAGCAAATGGGTGTCCGAGAGGAACTCATTTGAAACGGGGTAAGTTCCCCAAAAGGGAACTTATTTCCATCTAAAGCTTAGCCTAGTCACTATTATCTCGCAAATTTCCTATCGAAAGCATGTACCTAACGATTTATCTCAACTTGTAGTGCAGTCACAACCCAAGAACTCTTCTCCATCCTTGATTTTCTTGCTATTTTTGTTGTTTTTACTACTTGTGACAAAACCCCCAATTAATATTTGACACTTTCGTGTCAACCTCTTTAATTTACTGTGTTTTTACTCATTAATGTCTTCATCTACGACTAATTAGAGATAAACTTTATTTTTCTATTAATTCTCAAAAGACTCCCTTGGGACACGACCCAAACCTTTAGTTGGATTACTATATTATCGACGATCGTAGACACTCGTACCGTAGGTTAGTGTCGTTGGTCACGATAAGCATTAAAAGTGCACCCAATTTCCACTCCCCACCAAAAAGACTCGACATTGCCCTCAATGAGGTAGCAAAACCGCAAAAAGACACTGACATAAATAAATAAATTAATACATAAAAACGGTCAAGAAAAATATGTACAGTGTGAACAGCTAGAGGAAGGTGATGAGGGATCTTCACTAATAGGCTAGATTGGTCGACTCGCCGAATTGTATTAGCGATCCACCAACTAACACAAGAGTCTTGCTGAATGTTCCAGAGCCTCATATTCAGTTTTAATTTCCCCACGGCAAATCACATCAAGCATGCCAAGCAAGTTCGACGATTCGTCGAGAGTTCTTCCTCCTACAAAAATCAGAAACATTTTATTTTTAAAAAAATTATAATACTTGGGTTGCCTCCCAAGAAGCGCCTTATTTAACGTCATCGCATGACGTGGAATTACCTTCAAGCATCCTCCAGATACACCACTTCAACCAAAGAAATCTCTTGACAATCCCGAAAATATAATTTCAAATGTTGACCGTTCACTTTAAATGGGGGTTCTTCTTGATCTTCAACTTCGATGGCACCATTGTTGAACACTCACGTTACTCTAAAAGGTCCAAACCATTTGGATTTGAGTTTTCTGGGAAAAAGTCTAAGTCGAGAGTTGTATAGCAACACCCAATCTCCCAGCTTGAAGTCCCGCTTGAATATTTGAGCATCATGCCTTTTATTCATCTTCTCTTTGTAAATGGTTGAACTTTTATAAGATCTGAGTCTAAATTCATCCAGTTCGTTCAACTTCTCTACCCTTCCCCTTGATGTTTTTGACCAATCCAAATTTAAAGCTTTCAATGCCCAAAATGATTTGTGTTCAAACTCGACGGGAAAATGACAAGCCTTACCAAAAACCAACTGATATGGGGACATACCAATAGGTATTTTGTAAGCGGTACGATATGCCCAAAGTGCATCATCGTGCTTTCTAGACTAGTCAATTCTATTGGCATTTACTGTCTTTGCCAGGATATTTCTGATCTCTCGATTTGATACCTCGACATGGCCACATGTTTGGGGATGATATGGAGTTGCTACCTTGTACTTCACCCCATATTTGCTCAGTGCCATTGAGAACCATTTATTACAAAAGTGGGATTCCCCATCACTAATAATTGCCCTAGGAGTGCCAAATCTTGCAAAGATGTAATGTTTCAAGAATTTGAAAACACGTTTTCCTTCGTTGTTTGGAAGTGCAATAGCTTCCACCCATTTGGAAACATAATCTACAGCCACCAAGATATATTTATTTCCAAATGAGCTCACAAATGGGTCCATGAAATTGATCCCCCATACATCGAATAGCGCGACCTCTAAAATAGGAGTGAGAGGTAATTCGTGTCATCTAGACACTTCGCCTTGTTGCTGACATTGAGAGTATTTCTTCGCAATCTCATGTGTATCCTTGTAGATGGATGGCCAGCAATATCCACTCTGGAGAACTTTAGCGGCGGTGCGAATACCACTATGGTGACCTCCAACTGGAGATGTATGACAAGCATGGAGAAATTCTACCGCTTATTCTTTCGGAACACACCTTCTAATGACATGGCCAACACACTCTCAAAACAAGTATGGTTTATCCCAAAAGTACTTTTTAACATCAAACATGAACCTCTTCTTTTGGTAAAATGTCAACTCATCCGGTATCAACCCACACACAATGTAATTTGCGAAATCTACATACCATGGTGTATGTTTGAGAGGTATTGCAAACACCTGTTCATCGGGGAAGGAGTCGTCTATGTCAACCTCATGCTCAGCAGTTCCCCTTACCTCCAATCTTGATAAGTGAACGGCCACTTGATTTTCGCATCCTTTTCGATCTTTTACATCAAAATCAAATTCTTGTTATAGTAGAACCCACCTTATCAATCTTGGTTTTGCATCTTTCTTTGCCATCAAGTAACATAGTGCAACATGATCAATATGTACGATTACTTTGGTGCCTAGCTAGTATGCCTGAAACTTTTAAAATACATAGACTACTGCAAGCAACTCTTGTTCAGTGACCGTATAATTTTGTTGTGCACTATTTAGAGTCTTTCTTGTGTAATAAATTGGTTGAAATAGGTTGTTGCACTTTTTCCCCAACACGACCACCAATGCCACCAATGCCATACCGCTAGCATCACACATTGCTTCAAAAGATTCGGACCAATTAGGGCTGATGATAATCGGGGTGGATACTAGTTTCTCTTTCAAACACTGAAATACAGCCATACAAGCGTTATAAAAGTAGAATTTCACTTCCTTCTCTAAGAGTTTGCATAATGGATATGCAATCTTTGAGAAGTGTTTAATGAACCTTCGGTAGAACCCTTTATGCCCCAAGAAGCTGCGAACACCCTTCATTGAAATCGGCGGGGGAAATTTCTCAATGACCTCAATTTTTGCCTTGTCAACTTCCAGCCCCTTTTCCAACACCTTGTTCCCAAGAACGATACCTTCTTTCACCATAAAGTGACATTTCTCCCAATTTAGAACCAGATTCATTTCCACGCATCTTTGGAGCACCTTCCCTAAGTGTGTCAAGCATTCTTCAAACATATCCCCTATGACTGAGAAGTCGTCCATGAATACCTCCACAGAGTTTTCTACCATATCCACAAAATAGACAACATGCAACACTAAAATGTTGTTGGGGCGTTACATAGCCCGAATTGCATCCTTTTGAATGCAAATGTTCCATAAGGGCAAGTAAAAGTTTTTTTCTCTTGGTCTTCCGGTGCAATAGAGATTTGATTGTAACTGGAGTACCCATCGAAAAAACAAAAAACCACCCCCTTTCCAATAATCGGTCAAGCATCTGGTCCATAAAAGCCATTGGGAAGTGGTCCTTTTTGGTCCGTGAGTTAAGCTTTCGATAATCCATGCATACTCTCCACCCAGTCACTAGTCTAGTCGGCAGTAGTTTCCTCTTTGCATTTGGAATTACAGTGATACCTCCCTTTTTTGGTACGCATTGTACCAGGCTTACCCATTTACTATTTACCATCGGGTAGATTACTCCCGCGTCTAACCACTTGATAATCTCCTTTTTCACTACCTCTTGCATTGGTGGGTTCAATCTCCATTGATGTTCCACACTAGGTATACATTCATTATCAAGCTGAATCTTATGTGTACACCAGGAGGAATGCCCACTATATCAACTATGGTCCATCCTATAGCCTTTATATGCTTTTGCAGTACTTCAATGAGCAAATTAGGTGCCTTTCAAGCAAGTCAGCTGCAATAATAACGGGTAAAGTATTATTGGGTCCCAAAAAAACATATTTGAGATGAGATGGTAGTGCTTTTAACTCCAGATTTGGCGGTTCCTCAGTTGATGGCTTTGCAGGAGGACTTTTTCTATTTTCAGGTCGATATCCAACTTGATTGGATTCCTTGAATACACTACTAATCCCGATAAAGCAGCTACCACTTCATCATAATTAGCAAGCACATATTCAAGGGGTTCATTCTTTCGCATCAAATGGCTTTCACTTTCCACCGCTTCATCTATAACATCCTCAGTTGTCACCACATGGATATCGCTTGGTTCTCTCATTGATTTGCAAATATTAAAGGTTACCTTATCATTGTTCACCCGAAACTTCAATTTCCCACTTTCGACATCCACCAATGCCCTCCCGGTTGCTAATAATGGTCTTCCCAAGATAATGGGAATTTCAGCATCAATCTCACAATCTAAAATCATAAAATCAGCCGGAAAGATGAAACGATCTACTTTTACCAAGATGTCATAGAGTATCCCCACTGGATGCTTGATTGATTGATCCTCCATAAGGAGTTTCATTGTGGTTGTTTTTGGTTCAACCAAACCAAGTTGCTTGTATATTGCATATGACATCAAGTTGATGTTTGCTCCGAAATCACACAAACCTTTAGTGAATTGGAGCATACCAATGGTGCACAGGATGGTGAAAGCCCCAGGATCTTCTCTCTTAGTGATTAGCTCTTTTGTCATAATTGCGCTGCAACTATGGGGTACTTCAATAGTTTCATAGTCCAAGCTCCTTTTCTTTGTAACTAGCTCTTTCATGAATTTGGCATATCCCGGCATTTCCAACAATGCTTCTACCAGAGAGAGGTTAATGGATAATTTCTTCAACACTGACAAGAACTTTTTGAACTTCCCATCTTCATTCTTCATTTTCAAGCATTGGGGAAATGGTGGAGGTATCTTGGGTAAAGGATACATGACTTTTGGAACATGAACTTGTTTCTCCGCTTCCTCCTGTGGTTCTTTGGTAAGGTTTTGTCGGATAGGTAATTCTTGTTTCTCTATACCTTGGCTCTCTTTATGCTTTTGAGGATCCTCATCTTCCATCACATTCCCTCTTGCCACATTTCCGCTACGGGTACCTACAACCAGCTCTCTTTCAATATCTTCCATCGCTATTTTGGACGTTAATTGAGCTGATAATAGACTCAATTTACCTTCCATCATTTTGATGGCATCAACATGAGAATTCACTTTACTATTCAATGATAAAAAGTCATTTTTCATCCCTTTTAGCAAATCATCAAAGCCCTCAATTTTATTGAGAATGCGTGACAATAAATTGTTTATCTGAGGACTACTTGTACTCCATTTAGATTTTGGGCTTTCACTCAAGTGAGTATGGTCCTCCTCATGATCATCCTTCTTAGCCCAATCTTGCCAATATCTCTTTGGTTCTTCACCCCTATAATAGTTCCAACCTTGATTTTCGCCCCGCTGTTGATAGCATGGGTGGAAACCCTCCTCGTATCTTTTGGAGTTCCAACCTTGATTCTCCCCCGGTCTTGAGTAACCGGAAGAAGAACCCTCCTCAACTCGAAATACTCCATGTGTCCCCTTCATATGATCTTGTATAATTTCCATTTGAGACAACATCTTTTTGATGTTTTCGTCCCTCTCCCTTTCTTTATCGAGTTGTTCTTGTGTTAATCTGAAGCACAGTAGGGAAACTTGATCATCTTTGGTGTACCATGCCTGGTTTACTTTCGTCATACCATCTAGGAGAAATGAGGCTAGTTCAAATGAATGTAATTCCTCCTTGCACCAATTGATCAGCTATCCCTTTATTAACCTAGTCCAGAGTACGGTAAAAGTATTAGAGCACCAATTCACCTAGCAGTCCATGTGTTGGGCACTTACGCAAAAATCTCTTGAAGCTTGTCCATGATTTGTGAATTGGTTCACCCTCCTTTTTCATGAAATTTTGAATGTCATCCCTCAGTTTCATCACTCTTGATGAAGGAAAGAATCTTTCGTGAAAGGCCATAACCAGCTCCTCCCATGATTTCATGGAGTTGTTTGGATGCTTGACCAACCATTTAATAGCTCCCCCGGTCAATGATAATGGAAATAAGCGAAGCCGTATGGATTCTTGAGACAGATTCTTGAATGATAAAGGGGTGTACACTTCCATAAAGCTTCGTATATGTTCGTGCGGATCTTCTGCTCTAACCCTCCAAATAAACCTTTTGAATGTATGAGCTGGAGTGTTGCGCTTAGTAACTTCAAACATTGTATTTCCATCGGCTCGTGGCATGCAACTTTCACCCCTCTCACCCATGTGTGCAAGTTTATAAACACTATTAACATCATTGATGTCGTCTCGATGAAAAGCACCACCCGTTGGGTGACCCGCTTGGCAGCTATTCTCCCCGTTTGCACTCATATGTCCTGTTGTGACACACAATTACTCAAAACAAAACTGAAAATTAAGTGAGTAAACTATGATTAAGAAGAACAAAAATTTTACTAAAATAAGAATTCTCAAATAACATCACTCCCCGGCAGCGGTGCCATTTTGATGTTTGCGTAATCAAGATACAATTTCTAATGCAAGTGTCTATGATCGTACAATAGTATAGTAACTCACCCAAGGATTGCGATTGAGTGACCTTGAGAATTAATAGAAATATAAAATCAAGTTCTAATTAGTCATAGCTAAAAGCATTACCGAATATAAACATGTTAAATTTAAAGGGTGACACAAAAGTGTCAATTAATGATGGGGGTTTGTCACAAGTAAGTAAAAACAAGCAAAAATGCAAAGAATACTAATCAAGGAGAGGGGATTCTTGGGATATGATAGGAATACAGGATAAACTAAACTATTGGGTACATGCTTTTGATAATAAATCTGTTGAATATTTCTGACTACGCTAGACTATAGTAGGGGTAAATTCTCTCTCGAGCAACTTACCCTGAATCAAATGGGTTCCTCTCGGACACCCACTTGCCGCATGAAGAACAGACTCCACCTTATCCCACTCACTCTCTCGAGTTGAATGTGTGGGAGAAGGACTAGGGTTCACTCTCTCGAGCTTAACCTCATGTCAACCCACTCCCACCAAACATCAATTTAGTAGTCTTAGTTTTATGACGTCTCTCTCCAGCAAGCCTAAAATACAAAGGTGAAATCGTATTTGCAACTACAATTTCATTAAGTTCCACCACAACTACTAAATGAAAACACATTTACACAAAAAATAAACAATCAGCAAGCAAGACCCAACAGATAATCTAACCCATATTCACAAAATCACACCCCAAGAATTGGGGTTTTAGCTAGACATTTAAAAGAGTTAGAAATTTATACCAAAATGAGTTTGCATTCAAATGGGTATGAATATTTAAGTCGCAAAGCAAGCAAAGAATGAAGAATCCACAAGACTCAAATCCAAATTCTTGGAGTTGAAACCCTTTGAATCTTCAAGTTCTTCAAAACCCTTTCCAAACTTAGAACTCAGAAGTCTATGCTAAAAATTATATATTAAAATCTGATACTAAGCTACAACTCTCAACGAGTATTTATAGTTTTCAAAAATCTATGCTGCAGTGGATTATTTGGCGTCGTTTATCGAGATCACCGATCAACTCGGCGATCCATTGATGTTTCTTTCTATCGCCTTTAATTCGTCATCAATTCTTGATCTAACTCACTGTAACTTAGAACGATCTTGATCGGGTTCGCTGATTGATTCCGCGAATCACCCTCTTCCTTGTTGCTTCACCCATCAGCACTTGCTTAGGACCTTCATCAACACCTTCGATGACTAGGTCATCTGACGCCGACTGGATCGGAGATACGCCGAACGAGATTGCTACTAGCAGTCATTTTTCTCCTTTTTTTCTCTAGCTTTCTATAACTTTCGGCGATTTAGGAGCCTATTCAGCGAGTCACCGACTGGTTTAGGTGATCTTCAGGTTTGCATTCTCCTTACTCTTTTGTGTTGGCACTTTTGGAACATCTAGGCGAGCCGATGGTCACATTGGCGTATAGCCAAACAGGTTAGGCGAGTATCAGGTTCTCTTTTCTTCGCTCTTTTAGCTGCTAGTTCCTTGTTGGCTCGATAGTGTCCATGTTTTGCCTCTAACTTTAAATACCTGAAACTCAAGGTTGTTTATCAGTTATTGAGACAAATTATGCAATTGAGGACACTAATTTTATAAAAATATAGCACTAAATGAGTCCAATTTGAAGACTCATCAGCTATTCTTACCCAATTGAATCAATGAATAAGAGTTGTCCTAATGAACTAATTGGATTGGCAAAAATGACATCCATTTCTATGAATAATGAGAATAAGTAAGAAAATACTATCCTGTGGGAATTAAGTTTAGCACTGAGTGGATTTTGACCATGAGATGGAAGCTTTCCCGTAAGTGGAGGCCATGTTTCTAGAAGAAATCTCATGAGATGGAACCTCATCCGTGAATAGAGGTCGGGTTTCTAGTAGAAATCTCCTTATCCTATAACTATGTGCCCTCATAGGTTGATTAGCTAGTAAATCCAATTCAGCTAGATATTCATATTTCATCTTAGGCAAGTAGAACAACCATTTTTCGGTGTGGGAGACACCGGGTGATCATGTTTTAGCTCACATGGTATCTATGTAGGTTAAGGCTAATTCTCCCACAACAAGATGACTAACGAACTAATGTTACTTAAAGAAGTATCTCATATGTGTTCAAAGACTTAATGATGATTTAGTTTTCATTAACTATGATGTTATTACCTGTGTTTTCCAACTATTTCCACTATGATGTATAAACTTGGTAAGTTTCTTCTCATGAAATGAAATGTTCTTTTTAGCATTTTTTAAATATGTTTATGCATAGTTATAGTAATTAGTGCATTTTTTGTACTAACACATACTCTTGCCTACATTCTCACAAATGTAGGGTCTGACAAGCAGGGTTTCCATTCTAGTGGTTAGAGTATGGACTTTGATCTCTTTCCGAGCTTTGTGAGTCCTCATGGTTTTGAGGACGGACATTCCTTATTGTAGTTTCACTTTCGTATTTCCTTTTTGAAATTGATGTACAGGCTAGGCCAATAATTATTTTGATTGTAATAGATGGCTATGTTGAGACATGAGTTAGACTTCCGCTTTTCTATAAAGATGTTTTGGACTTAAATGTTGTTTTACTCTTTATTGTTCTATTACTTTATGTTATAATATGCTATGTGGCTTATATGGAGTCCTTCAAGATTCTATATGCCATGTTACATCTAAGGGGTACCCTTGGATCGTGAACTGGATAAGGAAAGCTCCGAGTTCTAATTTGTTTTTCTGAAGCTCTCATCGAAGCTTCTTCATTGGAATTTGTTAGTGTTGGTTGAGTCGTCTCCGTCAACTCGAGTTCCAGTTGCTGCCCGAAAAGAGGTAACGCTTCTTTCTTTATACCATTCTCCCTGTCTCTTCTTTTATTTGCAGGTGATTCTTCCGATGTCGGAAAGTTTATCTTTATGCTTGTCCTCTGTCTTCTGTTTAAATATCCTTAGTGATGTTTTAGTTTGAATGTGCAAATTAGCTCGATGATTGTCTCTATTATTTTTTTATTGTGTTTTCTTTTAGATTTCTTAAGTATTTGTTGATTACATGTTGTTGCGACCTGTTTTCTTGTTTAAGTTTGGTTACTATTTAACTATAAAATGCAATGGAGTTTGTTTTAGCCTAAATCTAGATCTTTAGAATGGATGAAATTATTAGCTTAAGCCTTTTTAGTCTCCTAGTTGTTGTTTTATTTCACTTTTCTGCTTCCTCTGAAATAGGATACCATTCCTGTCATGTTGTGGCTATCTAATTTTTTTGTTATCTGAATCTTAACAAGCTTAAACTATATCCTTACTTTCTTTTCTTCAAAGTTACAGTAAAATAGGTTTCAATGCTTCATGTCTTTTGAAATTCGTTCAACTAATACATGTTTCGATGTGAATAGTTGAAAATATATGGTATGATGTTTGTCTTCCTTTGATCATTATAGCCATAGCCTAAACATTGACCAAAGTGAACTTGTCTTTGACAGATTTATTGGTTGTATATAGAATTTGGGTAAGAATCTGTGATTTTATTTAGTTTCTATACCAATCTGATTCAAAACCTAATTGATAAGCTCTCTTGCTCATTCTACACATCTGTCCATGTATGATTCAGTCATAGGTAGAATCAGCTTGTCCGTCTAGTCCTATATACATAACCCAAATGAGTTTAGTTTTCTGTTTTTTTAACACATGAGCTTTCGTATTCGGGTTCTTTTCTTCTTGAGTCGTATGATGCATCCTATCACAGTCTAGTTATACATTGAATAGTGAGTTTATTTATCTTTGTCTCAGTAACCTGTAATTTTATTGTTTAGGATCATTTCCCCTCATTTTCTTTAGTTTATTATTCTACTATTGAATTGTCATATTGAAGTCACTTTGTCTTTGATCCAATATGTTGGTTTGTTTATTTGAATATAGTTGTCTTTTTCTCGCGTCTTAAAGTCACACATAAACTAGTTTTTTTGATGGAGAAGATTGTCTGGTTTGATTCTAGAATTAGTGTAGCTGCTTATCTTTAGATATATGATAATGATGCATTTTTCCTTCAACTCTTGGCAATTTGATGCGCATGTTTTCCATTGTTTATGTTAATTGTTATTTATGCTCAAATAGATCTCCCTTAGTCGTTTATCAACTATTATTTTTTTCTTCTTTGTCTGCTGCATGAATCATTTAATCGGGTCCATTGGACTGCTCTATAGCCCATCCCTTGCATTTCGAATGGGCCACAGAGGCCTAATTATGTATCTTCTCAAGTTGGTTCCATAAAATTGGATTAGTGTGGAGGACAGGAAAGCTAAGTAGAAAGGGAAGTGAATGTATAAGGCTAAAAAATCGAAAATACATGTCCCCGAGCTGCAAAATAGAAGAATATACAGCGATATACCCTAAGTATATAAGCTGTAAATTGCAGCAGAAATAGGGGCAAAAGCCCACTTTTTTAGAGTTGTATTATGTTATTATTGGGTCTAAAGCCCCCTTTTAATTCAATGACTGTTATCTTGGTAGATACTAGGATAGGTGGAAGTGGGCCTAAGGCCCAATAAAAATTAGATTTCTATGTTAGTTTAGAACAGGGAATTGGGCGAAATGCCCAACATTTTGGGTACTTTAGTTTCCTTAGGATAGGTGCAGATGGGCCAAAGTTCCAAAACAGAAATTAGGCCCAAGCGATGTCCCAAGTTGACAGAACCAGACTTTGGCCCAAGCCTTTCTTTTCTTATCTTCTTAATTACTCCTATGTGATTTATTTTTTTATTTAATTTTAACCTTTATACAAAATTAAATTCCCTAATGGATATAGCAATTTTGAGTAAAATTGAGTAAATACTTATTTTTCTACTTGACTTTAGAATTTTTGCAAAATATTTTATTTAGGTAATAGCTTTGTAATATCTCTTTCCCCCAAAAATTATTTTTAATCCTAAGTCGTTTATTTCCTCAATTTAAATAAGTATGCTTATTTTTATTAGCCTAATATTTTAATTACCGGATAACCGCAAGTTAGCGGACGTTTTAGGTGCTTTCAAACCCTTCCTAAAATGTTAATATGAACTCTGAACCCTTTTAAAAGATTTCATTAGATTTTCTCTTTTAATCTTTTGAAAAATAATTTTCATAATTTTAGTGGCGACTCTTCCCTTTTTAATTAAATAAAACACTTTTATACTTAAATGAGTTGAGGTGGAGTTGAGTTTAGACGAGGTAAGTTGTTTCTTCAGTTCTAGTTCAAGCTTAAAGTCATGTTTAGATTTCCCCTTGCATGCTCGTACATTCCATGTACTGACGCCATTTGGCTTACAACATTTTATGATGCAGATACAAGTAACTAGGATTATCAACCAGCGCATCGTTGATCCAGTCGAGTTCCAGAGTTATTTGGTGAGCCTCCTTTCTTCTGGAGGATCCCTTATTTATCTTGTTTATTTCAGTTTTGTTAGGATGATCAAGGGTCTTGTCCCGAAATCCCTCATAGTATTAGAGGCTTCATAAATAGATGGATAGACAGTAGTACATGAGTCTTGTTCATTTAAGTTGTTATGTTCTAGACTCGAGTTGCCGCTTTGGCGAGTGAATGTTTCTTTAAATACTCTAAGTTAGTTATTTTGAGTTAAAGCTTTACTTTTAAAAGTTCTCTTATTGTTGAGTAATTCTTCCGCTGAGACGTGAGCCAGGCCAAGGGTTCACTTGGGACCAGTAACGATTCTTGAGTGCCGGTCACGTCCAGGGTGTAGGCTCGGGGGAGTGACAAACACAAATAAACTATGCTACCCAAATAAAATTGATATTTCAGACTCAACAGAATTGATGAAATCAACAATTGAGATCATCTCATCAGATTATTGACTGAAATAAATACTTGCAAGGTAAACACACAAAAAAATAATAGATGCCACAAAATCATCACGAACACCTCGGGAATCAAACCAACAGTTGTTTCACTATAAACTTGGCATTCTGGAGCTTACCACAGTGATTTCGAGTATGTTTACCAAGAATGTTGAGTGAATTCAAAGTTTTGCCAAAACTTCAAAGTGAAAATGCTTAACGAAACAAACTAAAAATGACCAAATCCAAACTAACAATCCCACTAGACAAAAATGAACCTTCTGACCTGATGTAACTATGAGAAATCTCATATGAAATTAGATTCTCTAGATGTAGACTAAAGTCAACTCTTTCACTTTATAGGCCTCCTAAAAGGAAAAACTCTCTCAAAACTCTTCGTGACCACCTTTGGAAGCATGTCACACAATCAAACAATACAAAATAGTTGTAAGCAAGGTATAAGAAATATTGTCAAGAGTTTACTGGATCCCTTAAAAGTAATTTGTTTTACGATGATCTGAACCAATAGTTTTAGAAAGTTTGAGTAACATAGGCCGAAGAAAAATATTTACGGACTTTTTTTATACTTAGATAAAATTGGCTAACTATTTATTGCAAAAAATTATTTAATGATTTGGAACACCTCGCAACTTTACTCGTAGAATCTGAATCTTTCGTTGTAAGTATTTCCTCTTAAACAAGGTAATATCCTACTTGTGCTTATATGTTAAGGTCCATTCCTATGAGTGGGAAGTTCATTGGAAGTGGTTTAGGATCATAAGAGACCTCAAGTAGTAAGTTGAGTTCAAAACCTTCATACTGACTATGTTTTTCATATTAGTTCATGCAAGAGTCAACTTAAAATGACCCTATATCTTAGCCTAAAATGAATTAGGTGGACCATGACCTGTCAAATCAAAGTTCTATGAGACTTCTTTCCAACACTAACAAGTTTGTATCATTTAGAGTTTGGAGTAAATTTTTATGACTGTTTTTCTAGAGACTACGCAAATAGAGTTTTTAGAATTTGAAACTACGAACTCCATTTACGAGTTGTAAATGGAAATACGACCCGTAGTTTTCAATCATAAAATCAACTTCTCAAATTCATTTTCTTAAGGTTTGATTCTTACAATCCCAATTACGGATCGTAAAACCATCTATTGGTCGTACTTTGGGTTCATGAACTTGTTTTTAGGTCTAATTTCCAATGATATGAATACGAGTTGTAAACCCAATTATGAGCTGTAATTTAGGCCCGTAGAATGAACTTCATAAAATCGATTTGAAGCCTAAGTTTTCACAAATCCACTTATTAGTCGTAAACTAATCTACAGTTCATCCTCTCAATGCATGGATTAATCTTTAGAAATCCAAATTATGGCCCATAAACACAAGTACAAATTATTTACCATCAAGAAATATGACAAAAATTGCTTAGCTGGTCTTTTCGGATGATCAGTCACACTGGGACTGAGACACTGCCCGGACTCCCATGGGGGGCAGCAGTGGTGATAACGGCAAGGTTAAGGGAGATCACAATTAGAGAATTGAATATTAGAATTCTGGAAGCACAAAGAAAAGAAACAAAAAAAAACTAACTAAAGATATGGGAAATTCGAAGGAAAGATCCACAAATTTCCAAGGATTAGATGTTCTAAGGCCTTGAAAAGATCCAAGTAACAACGTATAGATTTATGGAAGAAATCTAACGCCTTTACTTGAGAAAACGAATCAAAACGATAGATTCGAATCTTGACCGCTTTAAGAGTAACTAAAGACAATAATTAGTATGTAGAAACTAATCACCTTCTAAAGAATACCAAAAAGAAACCAAAGATATCACAAGA